>PVIR01026368.1:0-23984 GCA_004026965.1 Petromus typicus | reverse complement strand
TTTTTTTTTTTTTTTTTTTTTTTTTTTTTAGGTTTTTTGAGACAGGGTCTCGCTTTTGTGGTTCAGGCTGGCCCTGAGCTCAGCCTCAAACTCACATCACAATCCTCCTGCCTCTGCCTCCCGAGTGCTGGGATTACAGGCGTGAGCCACCACGCCTAGCACTGTGGTATGTGGTACTGGTTGCTGCTGGGGTGAGTCTCCACACCCAGTATTGTTAGGTGGTTACCGGGGAATCGAACCCGGGCCCTTGTGCTTGCAAGACAGGCACCGGAACCACTGAGCTAACTCCCCGGCCCTATCAACACTGTTCTTAAATACCAATAAAATGATAGATTCCATTGCATACATTTTTACCTATTCACAAATCACATTAAAGTCTGCTTTGCTCCATTTTGCAGTTTTGTTTTGTTGTTTGTTTTGTTTTGTTTTCTTCCAGTACTAGAAATTGAATCCAGGTTAATGTCCAGGACTTCTATTTTTTAAGATTATGAGTCAGAGTCTAAGTCACTAAATTACCTAAGCTGCTCTCAATTTGTGATTCTTCTGTTTCAGCCTTCCAGAGTACTGGCACACACCTTTAAACTATGCCTCTACAAGACTGGATTTATGGTCTTTTAATTTAGGTTGCATCAGAACTAACTGACAGAGTATCTGGAGAATTGTAGTACTTACTACTCACACAGTATGTGACAGTGATAAGCTGTGGAATCTGACCTACATTTAGCAAATGTCTGCTAAGTCCTAGGCACTCTGCCACACAAGGATACATTACATGTGTTCCTGCCTTTAAAAAGAAAATTCTGTTGGTCACCAGGACAAAGGCTAACGGCTGAAGTAATCTCCATCAAGATATGTGGAATAACTACATTTTATCCAAGGAAAACAGCCTTTATATGTGTACATCTTGCTTTATAATCTTTTCTTTCTACTTGACTAAGAGGAAAAGGGAGAATAAAAGTATTGAGAAAAGTAACTGAGAGCACAAAATGTAGAACAGTGAGTGCTGTGGCTTCAGTATATATTTTGGAATTCTCATGCTGGAAAGTTAGACCTCCACTCGGTGGTACTGCTTTATATCAGCCACTTCCCAAATGCCCTGACTTGAACAGGGTGTCTCTGGGGTCAACATTGCTCATTTGTGTGTATGAGTCTCATAATCAAGTGAGTAGACCTCATATTTCTGACTGTAGGTGTTATAGATAGAAGAGGGGGTGGAACATTTTTGAAACTGCTACCTGGGACTGTTTTCCTCTACACCATAGCTGCTGAGGAAAAGCCATCTGATACTGCAATGTTCCCAGTAAATACCCGCTGCCAGCAGAAATCCTAGATCCTAGGTCCACTCTCAGGGGCTTAGTGTGGCTCACGGTTCCATCCTGACAGCTGCCCAAGGTGCTGCTCTCAGTGCTGCTTCCAGCATCGTTCACCTTCTGCTTTTATAGCTCCAGGTATTGAGTGACCCATTGATGATTACTCCTTGATGTCTTTGAGATAAAACTGTTCGATATTCAGAACTACTAGAATTGATATTGAAAGTGTCTAAACCCAGGTAAGAGGAAGAGATTCTGAAAAATGGGTAGAAGTTTGAAGTGAGGTGTTGGCAGGATTGGTTCCTCACGAGGGCCATGAGGAAAGATTTGTCCCCAGTTCTCTCCTAGCCTGTAGGTGGCCATCTTCATGTTCACAATACACTTCTCTCTTACTGTGTGCTTATCCCCAATTTTATAAGAAAGCCAGTCTTCTTGGATTAGGAAACCCCCCCCCCACACACACACACAGGATGGGTATATCATAACTAACGACATATATAGCAGCCCTATCTAGTTCCCAAAAGACTAAATTTTGAGGTACTGGGCCTCAAGACTGACATTGATATTTTCCATCCATTAACAAGTCATAAGGGAGGTTACCTACATAGAATTTATGTAAGATATCTTCATGTTAAATCACTGAGATGCTAGGATTTGGTTCTCTTGTCATAACTAAGATACCATCTCACCATGCTAAGCTTGTGTGTGGGAGTAGCAGAGGTAGTAATCTGCCCCTATGTTGGCTATTTTGAATATGTAAGAAATAAAAATAAAAACAAAATAAGTCAGCCTCAGATTATCTCTAGCCTCCAGACTTGAAATTCTGCCTGGACTTCCAGTATTGATTGCTTCCTTGTGTGGGTCACTGTCTGGAGAGAGCCACTGTCCTTTGGACTGTGATAAAAGACCAAGCAGGCTTTGAAAGTGAAGATCTCAGACTAGTTCAGTATTTGATCTGAAAAATCAATGTGACCTCAAAGCAAATCATGTTTTTCTCTGGGTCTTTCTTTATTCATTGGCAGAAAGAAAATTACTTCTCTATTAGGACTATTGGGGTATTAATCTTAATTAATCAATTTAATTAATTAATTTAATTAATCTTCAAAAGTAGCACAGTGCCTAGCAAGGAGTAAATTCAAAATACAGTGGTTTAAAACGAAGGAGGTAGATTTGTGTCTGGTAACTGTGATCTGGCCCTCAGCCTGGGTATTCAGGATCTGAAGGTTGTAGGATTTGGCAGCTACTTCAGTAAAATAAACTCGTGGACCACTGTTTGAAGATATCGCCTGCAGAAGGAATTATATGTGTTCTAGATTTGCATGGAATGAGAACTGTCAGTCTGCTGTCTAAAGACGTGGCATTTTAAGGCAGTACATATTCTGTTCTTGTCATTCATCTACCATATGTGCTTCTTCGGTAATCGTCCATCAAAATCAGCCCATGGTCCAACATTTTAAGGAATAGCTTACCTCTGTGTCAACCCATGCCAAGCATAGCACCCTGAAATGAGGCCACCACCCACAGGACCTCAAATGATCACTCTGAGGCAAGGTTCAGGCCGCCGGGCCTCAGGCTCCCTCACAAGTGACCTAGTTCTAAAGAGGCACAGACCTTGACCCTAGACTTTCAGGACACAGAGTGAGAATGGCTGCCACTGTCACTTAGCAAAGGCTGCAGGGGCTATCTGTCTGAGTACCTTGTGATCAGTCAAACCCATGGCAGATTACATTATTTCTATCCCAAATTACTACCTGAGGTAGTGGTCTGTCTGTCCGGCTTCGTGCTCATCCACAATTTGTTGTATTTTCTGTCCACTATACTACCTGCTGCTGCTCTATTTCCCCCACTAGTTTTTCCTATGAATTGTATAGATTCTCTGTACGGTGGTGTTTACACTGTCTTCCTCACTTCCGGTTCTTTGACCCGGTTGAGCTCTGACACTTCCTAGACCCAGTGCTTCTCTCGCGGTTGTTCATCGTCACACACGTACGTATAATACACACCCAGCGAGTCTGGGCACCAACTACCACCAGCCCAGCCCCACTTCCAGATCATCGCTCTGCTACCAGAGGTGAAGAGACCCTCCTCCTGGGAAGGCAGATGCCATCTGGCCCTGCTTCCAACTACATGCTGAATCGCTGCACAAATGGTGGAAAGGATTAATTTTAGCATTTCTATCATGTACCAAGTCACAAATTTAACAGCATGAATTACTTCCCCTTCATATAGGCTGGAATCTTTGCTGTGCCCCTCACTAGTTATTTGACCTCTAGAAAAATTAACCTTTCTGGATGTCAATATTTTAAAACATGGGAAATGAAAATGAAGATGACCATTTGAACAGAATGACACACTATTGGTGAAACTGTCACCAAAGATGTAAGTTACTAAATTGAATTTGGACAGATACATCTGATAATGTGAATATAGTTTACCCCAAAGTGGTAAAAGCTGAGTTGTAGCTATTTTCTTAATTTAGTCTTACAGCATAAGGAACATGTGGGTGAGACATATCCCATTTGTGATGGAAGTCCTTAAGATGGTAATAGAAGAGTAAAATGACAAATTCCCATTACCTAGTGACATATAGCCACCATAATGTTATAGTACAATGAGTTACTCATGTGTGCATGGGGATGCTGTAGTAAAAAAATCTCCCATGCTGTCAGGCCTATAAGAGTTTAGCATTAAAACCATAGTAAACATGTATTTGATGAGGGAATAGTTATGAAACTGGCTGATGTCTTTATTAGACTATAATTTTTATCATTATTTTAGAGTGCATTCCTTCTACTTATATGTACAAAAGTTTTCCTAAAAAAGCAGTAAGGCATGTTATACAGGCAGTAGCCTTGAGTGTCCCCTGGTGATCACACCCTTGGACTGTATCCAATGGCTATGTTGAGTGACTAACCTATATTGGCTGGATTAGTTTATGTGTCTTCTACATTAGCACAACGATGCTAGTACACTCCATGGTGTTAACACATAATGACAATGCTTAAAGATGCACTTTTCAAAACATTCTTGAGTCAGCAAGATCCAATTGTATTCAAAAGCTACTGTGAAAAACTACTCTGCATGATGCTATAATAGTGGATGCAGGTCATTATGTATTTGTTAAAACCCATGTATTCTACAACACAGACTGAACTCTAATGCAAACTATGGGTCTGAGTTAATTATACTGGTCCAGTACTGACTCAGTGATATGTAATAAATGTGTCACATTAACATAAGATGTTAATAACAGGGAAAACCGGGAAAGGAAATATTTGGAAACTGAATTCACCTGATTTTTCAGTGAACCTAAAACTACTCAAAATACAATTGATTGGAAAAACTATGAACATGAAGCAAATTTTTCCATGAATTGATAATTGTTAAAGCTGATGACGCGCATGTGGCAATTCATTATACTTCTTCTCTCTAAAAATAAAGTTTTAAAAAATGTGTTTGCTTAAAATGAGTCTCTTCCTCCACCAGAGGAGATCATTCACATCTCTAAATAACAGGGATTCACTTTAATCCATCCAAAAAACCATTTATTGATTTTTTTAATTATCAAACTTAAGGAGTTTAAGATTAGTTTTGGACATGACAGAATTCTTCAAAGTTCTTAAATCTTATTGTCAAGGCAGGAAGGCTACCTATGAAATGAACAACCCCGGAAACATCATGTCGGAGAACATAAATCCAGGCACAATTTAGGATAAAGTCTGGGGAAATGAAAGGAAATTTCCACGAATAAGCCTTGAAGTTCTCAATATCTGAATGTTAAGGATTCTGCCAGGAAAAGCATGATAGAATTTTGTTCAACTTGAAGAAAAGTTGTCACATTCTGTTCAGCTAAGATTTGTTTTATTTTTCAAAAATTCAAAGTATAGGACAGATGATGCTAAAACCATACAGTAAAATCTCATTCTGAAGATGAAAAGAAGGAAAAGATGAATCAATGTCAAAGTGTACTTTAAGGACAGAGCTGGGCCCAAAGTTGGGCTAAATGACATCTTCTGAGCAGAGAACAATGCTAAGCATTGAGCTGTCAACAAATGCTCATTCCCAGGGTCACAGCCTTAAGAAGATGAGAATGTGCTTTGGAAGTATTCAGATAAGAAAATAGTTTTGTTTTAGAACAGTCATGCTTACATGCATATGTGCTCTACAGATTTATTTTGGTCTTTATAAAAAAGGTTGAGACCTTAGAGTGCTTATGACAAATGTTGCCTTCTTGGCAAATTAAATGATAGTTCTGCATAAGAGTTTAATGTTGATTGTCACAGAATATATTTAAGTAATCTATCAAAAAAGGATTGCTTTTTTAGAGTTTCATAGAGAAATGCTGAAATTATGACTCCTTGGAATCCAGATCACTTGGGACTCTGTGCAGGACTATTTGTTATCCTAAAATTAGGTCTCAAAAATCAAATTTCCTGAAATGAAGACAAAGGGATTGTAAATTTCAAATTGTAGCAGGTTTTGCAACATACAGATACATTGTCATGCTTTTAATGTAGATCTTGGAAAAGGAGAATGGAGATTTGAATCTAATCTCCCCTCTCTTCTCGTCCCTCTTCCATCTTCCCTCTTCCCTCTTCCTTCTCTCTTCTCTTCCTGTCTGTCTGTCTCTGTCTGTCTATCTCTCTCTGTCTCTCTCATCTCTCTCTTTCTCTGTCTCTCTGTTTTTCTGCCTCTGTGTCTGTCTGCCTCTCTCTCTCTGTTTCTGTCTTTATCTCTCTCTCTGTCTCTCTCTCTCTCTCTCTCTTTGTCTGTCTGTCTGTCAAGAAATCCTTTGACCAGAAAATGAAATTCTGAGGAGAATAATATAGAGGATGCCTATTTTGCAATTTCCTTTCCTGATTTCTCAGGGGAGTTTTAAATCATTCCTATGTTCCTAACTGCTGCCAATTCCTAGAAATTTCTTTGGTTTTAAGGAATAAATGCAGGAAACCACTGCTTCTGTCTAAAGGGAAGAAAGCAAGGTATGGGTGCAAAGTGTACTCTCAGCACAGTCTCAGCAGCAGCCACTTGCAGTACAAGTACTGTGATATACCCCCACCTCTCCTGATTCCTGTGGCCACTCTGCTAAGGACCCACCTCTGTTCACAGAGATGCTGGTGCTGCTGGCAGGGCCCATGCCAGATGTACAAACTGCTGCTGCTGCAGTTTGGTGACACTCAACCTGTAGCATGTGAAGGGCACAGCTCTTATATGGCGAAGGGTCTAACTTCTCCACCCGGCCCCAAACCCAGCTTCTTGTCATGATCCTTGCTTAGCTTTGGTTCGACCTTCCCACTCTGGGTCAATAATTTCAACATAGAAGAAAAGGTTAAATTTTTGTTCTCTTCCTTGAAGCCATTATAATTATTACAATGGCAAACTGCAAAATGTGCAAATGGAACTCTAGAAGAAATTTTTGGCTTATCCCTGTTTTGCTCAAGGCCAGCTCTTTTTTTAATCTCATATTACTAGGTGCTATTATGATTTCTTATCCAGTTTCATCAGATTTCTGTAAAACTTCCATAAATCACAAGATTTTTTTTAAAAAAACTGACATCTTACACTCTTATTGTTATGATCTTTAAAGTATACGCACCATGATGTCAATAATACACAAACTTCAGTGTCTCGAGATTAGCTGGAGGGAACATCAGATAAACAAATCAAAACTCTTGGGAGCAGAAACTGAAACCATTGATTTCAGGAAGCTAAGCAGACTATGCTGAGCACCTCAGTTCCTCACCACATAAAACATGGGAGAAGAGATGGAGAACCTGGCATGGTGGTGACTTGGGCAGGTCCTTTGGTGACAGCGCTGAACCTAGTGAGTTTGAGGTGAGTCAGTCTGCACGTCCCTAGACTCTGCGCTCCTGACACTAGCCTGGTACTGAGCTCAACTAGGCCTGGAGGATGGTGAAGAATTTCCTGGGTCACATGAATGCTCCAGTGCCCATGAGACCAAGTGTGTGCTGCCTTCTGGGGGGTGATACCCACATCTCTAAAACCAACATGCCTTGAGGGAAGGCATAGAACTTAGAGAGGTGACCCCTGACCACAAGCTCCCGACCAAGACCAACAGGACTGCCCTGCTAGGCAGAGTGACAGTTTTCTGCAATGATGCTCATCCTGTGTACATCCTGGAGGGCTCTGTCATGGATCTGCAAAATCAGACCATGACCATCTTCTCAGGGCACATCAACAGTGCCCGGCTAGTGGTGGAGGAACAATATGTTTACTGTGTAAACTCCAACAGTGATGGCTGGACTGAAATCTGCTGGGGAGCCTGAGTCTCCTCCAGCTCATTTTTTTTTTGTTTGTTTGTTTCCAGAGCTATTTGCGAATTTGGTTTCTCTCAAAAGTAATGTGACAAAGTCTAGGAAGGGTTATGAATACATCTTGGCTAAGCTGCAAAGTTATACTCTTTGTAAACAGTTTTTGAGATAGCCAAGGGAAAGGCAAAGGAGACAGCACTGGCAATCACGGGGAAGGCTGAGGACCTTGCCAAGAAGGCTGGACCAACAGCAGCAGCAGCAGCAGCAGTGCATGTAACTGTGGGTCCTGCCACCAGCGCCACTGGAGGTCACCCACCTGCATGGCACTACTCCCCCCTTTCCCATCATGCTTTATTATTAAAAGTCAGCTTCCAGCCATGTGTGCTGTCTAGATCGTGGGTTAGGCAGCTATCCTGCTGCATATCTGCAGCACCCTAGACACAGTATCCACGTCTGAACCCATTCTGCTTATTCTCCAATTGGGTGCATAGAGGAGCTGACTCACCCAGAGCCGTAGGCAAATGCTAATAAGCACAGGACTGTTTGCTTCATTCTCTCATGTGACCCAAGTACTTGGAATAATACCTAGAAAACAACAGATATTCAATAAATATTAGTTTAATTAATAAAAAGATAACTACAAGAGTTGCAAGAAGATGAGCCAAATGGTAGACCTTTTCCTGGACCAAAGCAGCATTCAGTTGATGAGATTTCTCAGTACTGTAGCACTGAAGGTAAGCTCCTCTAGTACTATGCATTTAACACTCAAAGTTGAAATCTCTTCCTTCACATCTTCCTTGTGGCTAAACAGAGGGTAAAAATTCCTCAGATACGTTCTGAGTGGTTTTCCATAGCACATGTTCCTGTGTAGGAAGCTGAGATGGCCACAGTGATAGGAAGTTGCCCTCTTGAATTCAGAACTGACCATTCTGAAAGGCAGTTTCAATTAGAAGCAGGTAACCAGTCAGCCGCAGAGCCCTGTCCTCTGTGTCTGCAGTCACCTGAGGCTCAGCTAGGGAGGGCCCAGGGTCAGCTTTGATTCACTCACATAGCAGCTCATTTTCCTGCTCATTTCCGTTCCCCAAACTGGTTGTTTCCAGAGGGTATGGGTAGTTAAGTGAATTCTAGACTAAGGAAGGAGTTTAACAGAAAAATGGTTTTTCTTATTGTTTTTCTCTCTCTTTTAGGTGTGATAATTCAACATTATGTCTTCATTTTACTTCGTATTAACCTGAGGTGTGAAGTGTCTTGTTAGAGCTTTGAAGGGTTGGTGTTTCTGATAGCCTTCATTCAGGCAGTGAGGGAACCAAAACCTCTGCGTGACAAAGGGGTAAGAAAACCTCACACTCACACCAACAAAATGATGGCCATGAAACAGAAGAACAAAGTGAGTGAGGAGAGACACTCTTTAAAGGAAAAACTACTCATCCTGGTGAAGTAAGCCACACTTCTAGGAAATCACCTTCCCAGAGAGTGAAGTGCAGGTCCCTGCGGTATTCCGCAGGCTCTGCTGGGAGGTGCCCTCAGAATTCTCACCAGTTTGCCATACACTGTCTGACCGGGGACTTAACTTCTCACATAAGCTTGCTTTTGAGGGAAGCACTGGCCAGCCTGACACTGATTTTTGTACATGGGCCAAGGTGCAGAAAACTGTCAGCGCTTCAGTGGAAACTCCCAAAAAGAGAAAAGACCCACAAGACACTTCGAAGTCACTGGTCACAGCTGGTTCATAACGACATGGAGCTCTAAAAATCCTGGCTTTCCAAAGTTTCAGGAGTAATGACATCATTGAAGAAAAGGAAAGTACATGCTTCTAAAATAATCCATATGATTTTTTTCTAATAGTAAAATTAAACTACTTGTGTTCATAAGGCTGAAGAACCATTTTCAGAGAAAAAAAAAGAGAAAGAAGATATTACTTGTTTGTTTTAAGCCTTATTTTAAGGCACAATATCATTGAATAAAATAACTAGAATAGAATACCAAATGGGAAAAAAGAGAGAAAAGATGTCCTACTTGTACTTTGTGTGTCAGGTTTTTAAAATTGACTTTATTGATACATTTAGTGTATACATTATGATCACAATCAACACTGGCAGTTTGTACCAGTACATGGCACATCTTGATTCTCATGTTTTCTCATTCTTCTGCCCTCCCATACTGAAGGTAGAAATGAGTTCCAAAATATATGATAGGTACTGTGAAGCGGGAAGAAAATGTTCAAAGGGAAAAGGGGAAGGGAAGAGGGGAAAAGAAAAAAAAAGAAACAACGCGATGGTGTGTGTGATGTCTGAACACCCCATCTGGAGTTGCACTGCCCTTCCACGCTTCCTAGTAAGGTCGCTTGTAGGTCCCCAGAATTCAGACTCCTACACATGCCTTCCTTTCCCTCATTATTTTTTATGTGAAGTATCTATGCTGTTCATCTGCTCCTTAATGAAAATACTTTTAAGACTTGGCTCATCTTATAGATCCCTGTAAAGCCAGTTTCATTAATTGAATTGATTGAAAGAGTTCACTTTTTTATTTCTTAGATATGCTCTTAATGGCTTCTATTTTATTTTAGAATAATTTTGAAAGTTTACATACAAAAATAGTAAAGGATTTACATATGAAAATATATAATTCAAATTAGAAATTGAATTTATGATCAGTGCTACATGTATAAAAAAAATAAAATCTCCATGACCTCATCATTCAAAAACAATCAAGTTAGTGTATTTTATTCCATTCAGTTTTTGTTACTATCACATATATATACATATATATATATATATATATATGACACAAATATATCACATATATATACCACATGTATATATCACATATATATCATATAGATATATATGATAAATATATATGGCTACTACCATGTGTACCAAACCATTTCACTTTATGTAAAACTTACCATTACTTCATAAATATTTTCCCGTATTATCTTTTGAAGAACTTAGCTTTGTGTAACGTATCTTAATGTAGATTGAAAAATACTTTAACTTTTTATTGAAAGATATACTCTTTTACTCTATTCTAAACAATACTATAATTTTTTTTTTGCATCATTTCCTAAGCTAACTTTCCCAGAAATAAAAGTCCAGGGCCCAAGTCCAGGTTCCTTCCTCAGTGTTGTAGCCCACACCGTCACATTGCTTTTTTTATCCACTGAAAGCATCAGCAGTGTGAGAACATCCCCGTTCCTACTTCCAAATGCTTTGAGATAATGTCACTAAATTCTTATATTCTCACGCAAATATTCTCATATCTTCTCCTCGAAATTAATTTTAAATATCTCTTTATTGCTTTGCATCCCTTTGGAGAGTCCTGAAGTTAAGACATTTTTATCACATCAATTAATCATTTATAATTTCCTCATGTACAATATTCCAAAGTTCACTTTTGGAAGTGACTTTCTCTTTTGGCTGGGGACTAGTTCTAGGACTAGTTCCAATAAGTGTACACAGTCCCATCTGAGTCAGAGAAAACTGACAAAGATCCACAAGTAATGGTTCTCCAATGCTGATATTAATCCAAAGGTCCACACAGAACATTTGATTCTGAGGTGTAGTAATATTTTATAGGACCATTATATAGCTGTAATTATAAATTATTGTACCATATCCTGAATCTTATACCCCTTGTGGTAAGAACTCATTTTGAAATAACATTTAAAATCAAAATTTAAATTAATTTTTGGTCTTTATTCCATTTTGGGACAGTGTTCCAAACATCAAGTTAGCTGTGAATGTTGGGGAAAATCCTACCCACGGGTCACAATGTTCCTGTGTGCCAAGATTACTTGGCTTAGGAATACTCGGTAAATCTCAAACATATAGGATGAGACTTTTCATTTGGCACAGAATTGACTGCACAAAAACATTCCCAAAGGATATGAAAAAGGAAACTATCAATTAATTTGCTTGTTTACCAAAATAAAGCTTTTTCTTCGTATAGCGCTTCTCTATTCGAAACGTAAGCCAAATTATAGCAGTGGTTGGCTCAGGATTATACGTGGACTTTATTTCAAACGCAGAGCAGAAGTTAGGCCCCGCCCTCTTCTCCCAGTGGATCATCTCTGCCTTTGCCAACCTGCTTTCTCCTGCTCCTCAGCGTCTTCCTTCACAGCGGTCCTTCCTCTTTGGGATGGACCCCTGGAATACCATGAGCAAGCCTCCGGGGCTTTGCGTTCCTTGGTCTCTCCCCCTGGGTGTTCCTTCCCTAAAGCATTCATGGAGCAAGTTTGTTACTATTTCAAACACTCAAATGTCAGCTCTTAGTAAACTGTGATAAAACACCGGATGTGAACAACATAAAAGGATGGGAGATTTATTTGGATTCATGATTTCACAGCTTTCGGTCAACGGTCAGCAGGTTCTATTGGCTTTCAGTCCCAGGTGCGGCAGAATATCTCGGCGAAGGCATGATAGAGAAAAGCTCCGCATCTCATGTGAAAAGCCGCAGAGAGACAGGGATTGAAGACAAGATTAGTCCCAGAAGCAATGACCACTCCCTTCAACCGCGGTCCTGTTTCCATCACCTCCCAATGCTCACGTCAAAATCGACCCATCAGTGGGTAATCCAGTTAGGGCTCTGCTGGTCATCTTGCTACGCGGAAGAAAGGCATGAGGTCTATTTTTCACTTAAAATTTTCACTTTTCACTTAAAATTGTGGTCTATATTCTATACTTTCTGAATTTAAGGACTAATGAGTGATTCCTTTCTCTGTTATACACTTCATGTAGACCATTTGTGGTCAAAGATGTGTTGAATTTTTCCACACACCAAGCAATTTGGGGGGGGACAGTGGACACCAACTGAACATTTTATAATTCAATTCAATTCATCTCAGTTCAATTCTAGTACTAATCCAAGTTAGTGAAAACCTCATAAGCTAAAGCGTAGTCCATGCAATTGTCCTTCACTTCGAAGGTCACTTAAAAATCCCAGATGGTGATGTGTACTTCTGACCAGTGGGCTGGAAATCATCAGTTCCCATGATTCCTCCCATCTGTTTTGATTATTTCTAAGCAAGACTTGCAGAATTTAAGGAAACACTTCACATGTTTACTTATTTTAAAGGGTAAAGATGAACAACCAGATGAAGAAGTATGTAGGACAAACGGCAGTATGTGGAAGGGGACACGGAGCTTCCATGCCACTTCTGGGAGAGCCGTTCTCCTCACACCTCCATGTGTTGAGCAGCCCAGGGACACTGTATTTCACGGATTTTCATGCAGCTACGAGAAAGTTCTAACTTTGTTATCTGTTTCTATATGTCTGTTCATCTAGCTATATTTCCTACTGGTTCTCTTTCTCTGGAAAATATGGACTAACAAATCCTGATGAATGCAGGTTTTGATACTGAAAGGATTTCTAGAGGAAAATAATTGTAAGGATCAGGGTTTTGTTTTTCTAAATTGCTTTGGAAATTGACTTTCTCTTCTGTTAGATTTAAAGATGTGAATAACTACTTGCAGTAGTAAAAACAGGATTATAGTCATCAGCATGACTTTAGAGAGATACAAAAAAAATCTGCATTGAGTACTTCTGATCAACTATTTATATAGAATAAAGACATGGGGGTTCTCTCCATGTGATACTTTAAAACTGTCTCAGTTATTTTCCTCTCATTGCTGAGATAAAATACCTGACACTGAAAGTTAAAGGGGGAAAAGTTTATGTGTCTTACGGTTCATAGAGGTTTCAGTCCATAGTTGGCTGGCTTCAAGACAGGTTGGCATGGCAGAAAGAACTTCCAGGGGAGAAATATAGTTCCTACAAGGTAGCAAAGCAACAAGAGATCTGTACCGTGTCTTTCTGCCTCTTTCACCTCATCGAGACCACTGGTTTTACAGTGGTGCCAAACACCTCGCTCACATGTCCCCTTTTCCTCTGCGGAGGTCATCTTTTGGTAAGCATCACATGACACACAAATATATTTTCCTTTTCCATTCAAAGATGAATAAATCACTCTGCTCACTGACTGAGTGACCTGAAAAGCTCCTAGTTTTGGGTAGGGCTCAGAACAGAAGAAAGCTCTGCCATTGGTCCAGGATGTTCTGCTAGTCTGGTCATATGATCCAGCAGATACTAAGGGGCTTGAAGTGGCAGTAGCACATAGGTATACTATTTGGATATCTCCTAAGGAGAAAGAAAGCACAGGCCTTTAGGATTTTGGAGCAAGATCTTGATATCACTCAGAGAATAGTAGCCATCTATCTGCCTGCTGCTGAGCATTAGTAGAGACTGAATTCTTGGCCATGAACTACCAAGAGATGCTCACTTGCCAGCCCAGTGCCTCTGATATGACACTGGTCCCCAAGGTGGTCAGAGGCTTGGTGGCAGTTTGACTATCCCAGACCATGCACATCATGGAAGAGGTAGCATTTGTCCCTACTAGTATACACACCATGCAAAGATTTGCTTTTTTATGTGTCACACATCCAACAAAAATACTTACCATGGACTTACAGAACATCTTAGCTATTATCAATGGTACTTCCAACAGTAATGCTTCTGATCAAAGAATTCACAGCAAAAAAGGATGGTAATGGGTCATTTGCTCATAGAATCCTTTCAGATCATCCTCAAGTAGCTACCTTGATAGAAGGGAAGAATAACCTTTTTAAGACTCAGCCACAGTATCAGCTAAGTGATAATATCATGCAGGGCTAAGAAATAGCTCTCCAAAATATGCGGAGACAGCATTCAATATATATACTGTTGTTTCTCTAATAGCCAAAAACCCATAGGCACAGAAATTAAAGGCTAGAAAAGGGAGTGACACCCCTTGCTCATACTGATTAATTCACTCATAAGCCTCTATTCTATTGGCCCAAAGGTCTTAGTGCAGAGGGAAAAATGCTTCTTGTAGGAGATATACCAGTGAGTCCAGGGAGCTGGATATTAAGACCGGCACTCAGCTACTTTGGGTTCTTCCTTCTTTGAATCAGCAGATCAAGAAGGGAGACATGGTGCTGCTTCAGGGGATTGATCTTGACAGCCGGAGAAACTGGGCTATGACCGACCAGAGCTAAAGAAGGCCATCTGTAGAATGCAGAAGCTATCCTAGTCCAGTAGCGGCAAACCTACAACACTCATTCTTCAGTGGGCTGTTTGTGTCAGTGACAGCTCTGAAAGGGTTACCATCCCTGTCCTAGAATGTCTCTTAGTATTAACTTGCCCTGTGATTAAGATCAGGAAAAAACTACAGTTCAGTGTGGGCGGGACTATGAATGGTCAGGTCTCCTCAGTAATACAGATTTGGGTTATCCTCATCAAGTAAAGAGCCATGACAAAATTGAGCTGCTTTCTAAAGGTAAAGGGAATCCTGAATGTGTAGCAAGAGAAAGTGGTTAACAAATACTAGCTACTAACATATGACAGGAACAAGGACTATAACTGCCATATTTTCTCTTATTTTCTTTGGAATACGTTTGTATGTACACATATGTGTGTGTATAACAAATATCTTGATTTTCTTTCCTCTTGTTCCCTGGTCATATAATTTTGGTCATAAATTTACATGATAATATTTAATTTTAAAGCTATCAATGAATAATGAAAATCACTCTAGGATTTTATTTTCTTTCCTGGGAATATGATTCTGCCTTTTTGGTTGTATTCAGGATAACTGTATCATATTAGGTGGAGTTATGATCTAATTATTATCTTTAGAAGTTAAGTATATTTAAAAAGATATCTCCTAACAGGAAAGGATTTGTAACTGTTGATGGTGTGTGATACTTTCCTGATCTAAGACACGCCCAGATAGCTGCGAAAACATTATTTTCGTAAGTGAGATTAGCATGTGAATTAATAGATTGAGTAAAGATTGCTTTTAGCCTGTTTGTGAGTATCACTTGATTTGTTGTGTGCATGAGTAGAACAAAAAGGCAAAAGAGGACAAACTTTCTCTCCGATAGGGTTGAGGCATCCATTTTCTTTTTCCTTTAAGTATTGACATCCTAGATTTCAGGTCTCTAGAATGGAACCAGGAGTCACACTCAGCCCCCCAGTCCTTAGGCTTTTTGTTTTCACTGGAATTCTACTGCTGGCTTCCCTCAGCCTCCCTTTTGAAGATGGCAGACCTTGGGACTTCTTAGCTTCCCTAAGCACATGAAGGAATCCTATATATGAAATCTCTTTCTGTATAGCCATATATCATATTCTTCTGTTTCTGTGCAAAACCATGACTATCACTTCTAAACTCAGGACTGGGAAAGACTGAGAACACCATGATGAGGCCAGACCGAATTGGAGGAAGGGGCCAGAAGAAGATTTAGGAAGCATTCAGATAAAGAGGTGGCTTTTTCAAAGATCTGCTGTGATGTGCCTCCTGCCGACCCCACTTTATGTTTAGGAATTTGGGCTTTGTTGGAAGAGCTGTGGGGACCTGTTAAAACATTTAGTTAGCAGTATAAGTTGCCAGAGCCATCTTAGAGCATTATTTCTTCTGACTCTTGAGGTGTGTGCTCAATTTAATGAATGAACTTGTACTATAATCAACATGTGTCTCTTTTGCACTTTGGAGAAAATTAGCACAGAATGTCTATGAATTTTTAGACTACATTGAAAACTTATGTTAAGCATGATATTAAGCATATTTTAATACTGGTTTAAATGCATAGTTTAATACATTGAATTTTTTCAAAGTTAATTGCAATACATTTATATTAGATATTAAAGAAAAATATTCAAAAGCTTACCTAGAGGGAATAGGAATATATTTACAACTTAAACTGTCTGGAGACTCTGTTTTTACTTCATAAATGTGCAGCAGAAACAAGCTAAGATGCACTTGAGAAGCAAGTTTAATGTATGCAACTAGAATTTGCAAAAAGGAAGCACTGTGTTCTTTATAGGCTCTGGGCCTTTTCTTCCTGGAAAGGATTGCTAGCTCACTGGTGTCACATCATGTCATCATTACAAGCAGCTTATGTATATGTACCAAGCAGCTTATGCGATATCCAACAGCATTAGATTCCTGGTACTCATCACAGTAAAAAGTCTCTAGAGCAGAAAAAGTTCCTATGCCCTTAATGCTCTTTTCCTAATGTTGCATGATAACTATTCACTTCTGGGATCTCATATAAGAGAACTGGGAGACTGTGAAGAGCTGAAAGACATTTTCAGGAGGGAATGCTTTGCTTGGGGTTAGGATTTTTTGTATTTATGGTGGGATCTTTTTCAAAGGTTATCAAATTCACCATAGTGTTTTTGACTGTGCACGAGATATATTTTCTCTATCATGTACTCCTCACACTCTGTCTTTCCATCTTTGAATAACCTTATAAGAACATCTTCATTATTTGAGCTCTGTTTTAGTATGGTTCCTTTTTCTTTTTTTATAATAGCTATGGTTAAGAACATGAACTCTGAAGCCAGATTGTGTGGGCACAAACCACGCACAAAACCTGACTAGCTCTGTTACCTGAAGCAAGTTATTCAACCTCTTTCTGCCCTATTTTTTCTCAGTTGTCAATGAATAAGATGCCATACCCCACTCCATAGCAGTATAGGGAGAACAGTCTCCAAACAGTGCTTGTTTGGGAGGAGGACTTCATACTTTATTTCTCACTATTTTAAAGAAGAGTCAGTAAGAAACACAATTCCACAAAATGAATAAATGCTAACTCTAGAGTTAATGAGCAGGTTGGACAACTGATTGCTTCTTGTTTTAACACAACTTCTCTGATGTCACATAAAATGAGCAGTGACTACAGTTGTATCTGAATTAGTGGTTAAAAAAAAATCAAACAAAGGCCAACAGAAACTTTGACATGACCAATATATCATTGTTTCTCCTAGAGTAGATTTTTCTGTTGTATTTTGCTTTCACCTTTTGTTTCCCTGTGGTTTTATTTTTTCATGGTCCAAAGAAGGACACTCAACTTAAATAATGTAGGCCCATGGATTGTAACATCCCAACTGGCAGTAATATATTAAAACACATGCAACTTTTAGTGAAGCCACCGAAGACCAGGACAGCAGAACTCAGACTTTTCAGCATCTAGAGCAGCCAAAACCCACCTCCTCAAAGAGCCTCTGTACATATATTAGAATCCAGGAAGTATCTGATACAGGCGAGCAGAGTCCCCATACAATCAAAATGGAATGCTCTGTTTATGACATACCACACAATGGTGAAATTTCCTTTATTCATCTATAAAAGTTCCACATTTTTGGAACTCTAGAAAAAGGCTTAATGTTGATAAACCAAGAATTAAGATTCATGCTGAAAGAATGTAAGAAATCAACATTTTTTATTTTGGCTCCTGTCCTTCTGAAGATCATATAAATATGCTTATGATTGAAAGCATGCATTCTTTTTTTTCCTTTTTACAGATTTGTATTTTGGAAATAAAAGTTTAAATTGATGCCATTATTACAAATTTATTCATCAAATATTTATTAAGGCACACTCAGGTTTTAGATACCACCCTGTGTGTTTAAAAACAGCAATAGGAAAAAGAATAACAAAAATTTGGGCTCTCACAAAGTTTCTATTGTAGAGGAGAGAGATGAATTAAAACACATGATATGATGTCAGATGGTGAAAAATGTAGAAAAGAAAATATGACTCTTGTGTATAAGGGCTGCTACAGTGTTAATAGTGGTCTGGCATAGTCTTGTCAAAGGCAAAGTTTAGCAAAGGTCCCGAGGAATCGAGGGCTTTCTAAAGGAAGGTGTTCTAGCCAAAGGAACTACCAGAAGGGTGAATTTTGAGGTGGGTCTCTGTTTAGGGGCTGCACAAGGCCAGCCATGGTATTAAGCAAAGGAGAAGGCAGAGAGAACAGAGCAGACAGCCTCAGGGAAATGACAGAGATACTCTGAGAACTTTGTTCTCTTCCTCTGACACTGTTAGGGAACTTTGAGAAGAGAGATGACATCTCACATTGGAAAACAATGCATAGGATTACTAGGGTAAGAGGAAAGGAAACAGAGGCCAAGAGGCTAGAGAAAGTAGAGACAATGTCTGTAGTTCAGGTGAGAGACAGTAATGTTTTTAACTGTGGGAATGTTAGTAACAGAAGTGAGAAGCTGGTGGAGTATGCATATTTCGTAGGGTAAAACTAACAGGCTTTGCAATTGGATAACATGTGACATGTAAAAGCAAGCGAAGAATCAAGAAGAATTTATACTTCTTGTGGCCTGAGGGACTCGAAGGCAGGAGCTGCCATGTGCTGAGGCAGCCATCACACTGGGTAGAACAGGTTTGCAAAGGTGGAAATCAGCCATTCAACATACTGTATCTTATGCCTGCTATATTTAGTTGGTTCCTAAGCAGCCACGGTGGAGAAGGAGTTTGTTGTAAAATCACCTGTGTTCTGAATGTATTACTTACAGGTGAGGGCTTCTGTAGAACCAAGACCTGTGAATGGCTGCTCCATACAGGCACATGCATGAGCTTCAAGGTCAGGGCTTACCTATTTGGAAAACAAGGCAAAATAAAACAAAACCAAGCTGTTAACAGTAAGATGTCACTTTGATATATAAAGGTTTCTAAAACAGAGTGAACTGTTTATAGTATCCCATCAGGTCATCACAGAACACAGCAGCAGGTTCCACTGTGGTAACTTTCAAGTAGGCGGTGATGGTTTTAGTCTTCATACTTTTTGGTACTAAGTATAAATTAGTCACTTTCAAGCACAAAGAGAAGCAAAGTTTCTTGTGCCAGATATGTATCTATGTAGAAAATTAGTTTGAAAGGTCTCAGTTTGCATATCCAAATCACAGCTGACCTTTGCTAGTCCTGACAGTACCTCCAAAAAGGACAGAATTAGCACGGAAAAGGAGGCTGTATGGATAAATTTAAAGTCACAGGGAAATACTGTGATGGAATATAAGGATATAAAAAACTCACTCAAGAAGTTAAATATCCTAGTGGCTGCTAGAGAGAGGCAGGGACCACAGAAGGTAAAGCTAGCTTAGCACATACACTCAACAACAGGAAGTGGTTTGCTCTGTTGTGACCTGCAGGGCTCAGGGTGGAAATGGGGGTAGAGGGGGGAGAGAGCCCGAAAGGCAGGGAGGGTCTTTCAAGATGCAGACTTGGGAAAGGAGTCAGTACAGCTAGGTTTCTGCCTTATTTCCAAAATTGCCTAAAATCTGATAATTCCATGAAATCCCCTGGGTTTTTTCTAATTGAAATCTTTTTTTTTTTAATCTTTATTGGTACATTAAATATACACATCATGATTGCACTCCATAATGGGGATTTGTACCAGTATAAGACACAACTTAATTCTCATTTTTTCCCATAGCCCTACCCACCCTACCACCCCCCTATATACATAAAATTTGTTTCCTTACTTTTTTGTTACAATCTCAAAATTGTTCCCTTTCACCTTATTTTACATTGAGCATTTTCTATTTCACAATATATAACATACAATTCTAGGACTCATTTACATCTTCATTTTCTCATACCAGAGAAAAGATGTGATATGTACCTATCTGTGCCCTATTTATTTCACTTATGAGGATATCCTCAAGGTATGTCCATTTAAGTTGAAATGATTCAAACTTATCATTTTTTATGGCAGAGTAGTACTCCATTAATCTTTATTGCTACATTACATATGCACATCATGATTGCACTCAATGATGAGAATTTGTACCTGTATATGACACAACTTAATTCTCATTTTTTCCCATTCCCTTACCCACCCTACCACCCTGCCCCTATATATAAAAGCTTTGTTTTCTTTCTTTTTTGTTGTAATCTCTTTATCTTTCCCCTCACTATTTACCCCTTCACCGCATTTTGTTTTGGGTATTTTCTGTTTCACAATTATATAACACATATTCTAGAACTCATTTATACCTCTGTTAGCATGGAGTCCGCATTTTCAAAACACTCTTGTCTAAACCAAACAAAGCATGTCTGCAGGCTGCTTTTGGTCTGTAACTCCTAACTTCACCATTTACATACAAACAGTTTTAATTACAGACTCTGCTGAATCATAAATATCTGTCCAGTTATGATGAGCACTCCTCCTACACAGGAGAAACCACACTTTTTTGTATATGACCCGAAGTTTCTGTTTCAATATTAAATCCTAATGCTCAAAGAGAAAAGAGTAAATGTAGACTAATAATAGAATAAAAGCAATTATCTCTTATTTTTAAGAGTTTTAAAAAATAACTTTATTATTATTTAAATTATTTAAAATAACAAAGATATTAAAAATAACTATTAAGAATAAGTTAGAAAAATAACTTTTGTTTTTTTATAAATCTTTTCAGATTAATTTGTCTACATTTAAGTATTTGGAACAAGGACTCTTCCAAGATAGGTTTACATTTTGTAAAATGCTCCTAGAGTATTTCTCTGAAGGATGCTTGGCATCAGCGATCACAGAGGCTGATGGAAAAGAGCCAACTCTGTCTGGAACAAATACATGGAAGGGAGATTTTTCATTATGACTCCGTTTTTCAGACTCTCCTAGCAACTCATTTTCTCCATCAGCTTGTCTAGAAAGTTACTGAAAAGCTCAAGTGCTGGGTGATTGGATAGATATGATGCACTACTGGAACCTACTGCATTCTGCTAGGCTGAACAGGACACTACATGCTGGCTCAGGTGCTGCAATTGCAGAAAGATCTGGGGAGAGACCTGTCATCCTGGAAAATTTCCCAGGAGCCTCTGGCCTTGTGATAGTTTCTTTTCACATATGAGATAGATTTGGAGGAGGAAGAGTCCTCACATTTCTCTTTTTAAATTATTGAGAAACTAGCTATACCCAGTGTGAGGTTGTATCATAAAATTCTTATTAGCTGACATCTTAGTTTTAAAAGTAACTATTTACTTTTTATTGCAAGGGCTAGGAACCAAGAAAGCAGACTGTGAACTGGGGGAGTGGTAGAAATCTAAACAGAGAATGCACTAGAGAAGTCAGGCATCAAACAATTCTGCCTAGACTCAAAATTTAGATAAAGCCTTAAAGATACGGGAAGTAGGCAAAGGAATAGTTCATGGAGGAGTTCAGAGTTCATTGCCTGAATGGTGATGAGTTTGTGAGGAGAGGAGCCTTCTCTGCAATGCCTGGTATGAAGACACAGCTATCTCTGATGTAGAAAACATGAGTTTAAATAAATGCAGCACTTTTAAATGGATTTTGACTTTGGTGTCAAACTAATGTACATATTATCATTTGGCATTTTGAGGGAGCGGAGCTAAAACAGAGTCTTGCTCTGTAGTTTAAGCTGGGCTTGAACTCACTGTGTAGTGCAGGCTGATCTCAAACTCATGATGAAACTCTTACCTCAGCCTCCCATGGCTGGGATTACAGGCGTGTGACACCATGCTCTGCTGTCATTTGATAATTTAAATTAATTTATATTTTAGTATGTTGAAAGATTCTATGTACATGCATTATTAAAGTTGTTGACCAGATCTCTGTGTGGTTTCTTACTGACTACAGACACATTCAGTCTGCAGTTAAAGAGGGAGAAAGGTTATTATCCTCAACTGATATTTTCATTGTAACTGAAATGTGCTACTTTTAAACAGAAAACTAAGTTTTAAGCATTCTAATGAAAACATTTATGAAATTGCTCCCCTTTTCTTGCCTCAGTAAATCAGAATAATAGTAAGAAGCAAAATGGAACTATGTCTCAATCACAGTGCGAGAGCTCCTTTGTCGCATCTGTTAATGCCTTTGGGTTATTGAAGGATTCAAGAAGCCTGACTGTGATGATTTCCAGTGTGAGGTCATGATGCCATTTTCTATTACTACATGAAAACATTCATCACAGGGAACTTGTGCCTATGTATGATGCACCTTACTTCTTTTTCTTCCCATTACCCTACCCTCCCTCCAACTCCTCTTTATTTACAAAAGTTTGTTTTCATTTTTTTCATCTATTCTTTTTATTTCTTGTCCCTTCCTTCCTTTCCCCAGCTCCCTCCCTTGATCCCTTTCTCTTTTCAGCATTTTATTCCCATTTCTCAATATCTATTATCTGTTTCAATCCTTATTTACACTTTCTCCTTCACACACTAGAGAAACAATGCAGGATTGTGTCAAATTTATTTCACCTAAGAATATATTCTCAAGATGCATCCATTTGGCTAGAAATATCTCAAGTTTATTCTGCTTTATGGAAAAATAGCACTTCATTATAGAAAAAAGATATATTTTCTTTATCTATTCATTGGTTGATGGGCATATGATGAGGTTTGGCATATGGGCTGTTTTCAAGACTGAGCTATTACAAACTATGCCACTATAAACATGGGTGTACATCAATTGCTTGAGTATGATGCTTTTAATTCTTTTGGGATGATACCAAAAAGGGAAATAGCTCAGTCAAATGAAACCTCTAGTTTAAAATTTTTTGAGCAGTTTCTACACTGATTTCCACAATGATTATACCACAGCAGTCTACACTCCCACCAGTAGTGGAGAAGGGTTCATTTTCTGTCACAGCCACTCCAGCATTTGTCATTGGTTGATTGACAGGCATAGTTTCTGGAATGAGATGGCATCTAGAGGTTGTTTTAATTTGCATCTCTTAAATGAACAATGATAATAAACTTTTTTTCATTTTTTATTTTCCATTTCTAGTTCTTCATCTGAGAAGTCTCTATTCATTCAATATCTATTTGGGAGTTGAGTCTTTAAAGGTAAGGGTCTGGTTTTTTTAGTTTTTGATATGTTCTAGATACTAGTCCTTCACATGAACAATAATTGACAATTTTTTCTCACAATGAGTTTTCGCTTCACTCGATTGGTGGTTTCTTTTGTAGTGCCAAAGCTTTATAATATAGTGAAATCCTTGTTGCTGATTCTTTATATTTTTTGTGCTATCAAACTTTTGTAGATAACATCTTTGCCTATATCTAAGTCTTCAAGAGTTTTACCTATTCTCTCTTCCAGTAGATTTAGTGTTTCTGTTTTAATATTTCAATCTTTGATCCATTTTTATTTTAGTTAAGTTCTGGTGAAAGACATAGGTCTTGATTTCATCTTCAGCAGGTAGAAAACCAGTTTTCTCAGCAAGTGTTATTGAAGCGATTATTTTTCTTCCAGTGAAGGCATTTGCCTGTCTTGTCAAAGATAAAGTGACTAAGTGTGTTTGAAGTAGTTTCTACATCTTCTAATCTGTCTCATTGATTTTTTGCCTGTTTTGTTTTGCCACTACCATAGTATTTTTATCACAGTAGCTTTGTAGTATAATTTCAAGTCAGGGATTATGATACCACCTGCTTTGATTTCTGTTGCACAGACTTGCTTTTGCTATTCTAGATCTTTTCTGGTTTTACACAAATTTTAGGATTATTTTCTCTAATTCTGCGAGATATACAATGGTATTTTGATCAGGATTGCATTAAAACTCCATAGTAATTTTGGAAGTATTACTATTTTCACTGAATTGGCTATTCCTACCCAAAAAT
>PVIR01026367.1:0-23970 GCA_004026965.1 Petromus typicus | reverse complement strand
GTTGAATATTCCATACACATTACTGTATCTGCCTGGTTTTTAAAATAATCCTTCAAGGAAAGGAAAATATTTTTTTAATCTTTATTGGTACATTACATATACGCATCATGATTGCACTCTATAATGGGGATTTGTACCAGTATAAGACACAACTTAATTCTCATTTTTTCCCATAGCCCTACCCACCCTACCGCCCCCCCATATACATAAAATTTGTTTCCTTACTTTTTTGTTACAATCTCATCATTTTTCCCCTTCTCCCTATTTTACATTGAGCATTTTCTATTTCATAATATATAACATACAATTCTAGGACTCATTTACATCTTTATTTTCTCATACCAGAGAAAAGATGCGATATATACCTATCTGTGCCCTATTTATTTCACTTATGAGGATATCCTCAAGGTATGTCCATTTAAGTATAAATGATTCAAACTTATCATTTTTAATGGCAGAGTAATACTCCATTCTGTAGAAGAACCACAGCTTTTTTATCCAGTCTCCAGTTGATGGACACTTGGCTTGTTTCCAAGATGTAGCAATCACAAATTGGGCTGCTATAAACATGGGTGCACATATGTCACTGTGATATGAGTCTTTTAATTCTTGTGTGTATATACCTAGCAGGGCAATGGCCAGGTCAAATGGGACCTCTAATCCTAGCTTTTTGAGGAATCTCCAAACTGATCTCCACAGGGGTTGTACAAGTCTACAGTCCCACCAACAGTGGAGAAGGGTTCCTTCTTCTCCGCAGCCTCGCCAACATTTGCCGTTGGCTGATTCTGAAATGGCAGCCATTCTATGTGAAGTGAGATGAAATCTCAATGTTGTTTTCATCTGCATCTCACGAATGACTAATGATGTTGAGCATTCCTTCATATGCTTCTTAGCTGCTCTTACTTCTTCCTCTGAAAAATATCTGTTCATTTCAGATGCCCATTTTTGAACTGGGTCATTAAATTTGGGTGGGGAAAAGGAAAATATTTTATCACCAGATTGCTTGTGGTTCCTGGTAAGAAGAAAAGAAAAAGAAGAAAATCCCCTCCAACCTGGTTTAAACAATAGGAAGTTTATCTCAAGACCTTGAGAGACGGTACCTTCAAGGTTCGTCATTTAGTCACTGGACAGTGTCCTTAGAGACCTGAACTCTTTCCTCCTTCCCACTATACACCCTCAGTGGATTTAATGTTAGACCAGTTACCTTGACTATGGACTCGAGTTCCAGAAGGGCAGACAGATTTCAGTGTCTACAGCCACAGTAAAGGGCCTAAGTTCTTCTCATACAGCTTTTAAAAGGGACAGAACAGGCAGAAATCCCCTCCCCACTCACATATTTGGGTGTTAGTGACCAGGCAAATGGACCCACAGTGTGTGGTCATTTACGCCCCCTCCTTGGTGATAGATCACCAGCTTCTCTGAACAACCTGGTCTCTCAACCCAGGAGAAGGTCTGGTTTTATTAAGAAAAAAGGAGGATTAGATGGCACTGCATAAGGAGCCAATAGAGTTTACCTCTTTTACTGTTCTTACTTTATAAGTAAAAATACCAAGATTCAAAAAAGCTAAATAACTTATCTGGATTACACAGGTTTGAATTGAACAAGTTCCATACAGTGTTTCTCTTTAAGAGAATCTCAGCCTCTCCCCCCCTCTCTGTCTCTCTGTCTCTGTCTGTCCCCCCCCCACACACACACACCGTATTCTCCCTGATGGTGATGATGATCTAGGAAGGATGGAGAAAGAATTCAGGAGGAAAATTCAGGAGGCTGAAGTCAGACCAAGTCAAGGATAACCTTCTAAACAGAATATTCCAGAAGGAAATACATCAGTTCCTCAACAAGCAGTAGGGACAGCATTTAATTTAGATAACCAGCCCTGCATTTCTGTACTGTAAAAGAATATATGTAATTAAATTTGAGTCTTCCTGACTGGTCATTTAAATCAATTTGATCTAAATAAAATCCACCTTGAGCTGAGTAATGAGCTCCCAGAGACCAAGGATCCTGTGACTAAAGTCTGTCCGACTCACATGAAAACCTTGTTTTCTCCAGAGAGGCATCTATTTTGTTGATTACAGCACCTGGAAGGGAGGGACGAATAATCTCTGGGATTTCTGATTATGCATTATTTAGATAATAGGTTTCCATTTTCCTACTCCAGAGGCGACGCATGCAAGGCCATTAGTACTGCGCTTGGCAAAGCTGCCGCTTTCTCTGCTATTATGTTTCAGCGGCGAAACATGAGGCAGCAATAGTAAAAAGACGGAGATTTCCGTGGAATTGCTGTCGCTATTGTGTTTTGACTACTCCTCTCTGAGGTGTGCTGTGCGTTTCGTCCCTGCAGACTGAGCACTAATGGGAGGAGGACTTTCTGTCATAAATGACTGAGCCCCTCCTACTCTTACATTTGCGTGTTAACCAGGAGAGTAAAGTTAATTTCTAGGCATTGCTGACAGAGCTCTGTTTAAGAAGCATATTAATCTGATCTCTGTAGAACTATCATGAAAAAAACTTAAGGGAAGAAAAATCTCATTGCCATTTTATATGAGATTTTTTGTGTGTGTGGAATTAATTGATCCTACACCATTTTTTAAAACCTCATGAATGTTGGTTGTGTTTGGGAGTATGCTGCATTAAACTATCTCACTAAGAGTTTTATCATTTTTTCCTTTAGAAAAAAGGTTGATATTGAACAGCTATAAAGCCTTTTCAGTTAAAATAGGATATATATAAGAAAAGGTAAAAATCCATAGGCAAAAAAAAAAAATCCAATCTTTCTTTTCTTATGTCTTAAAATAAGACTAAAACACAGTAGTGCAGACAAATACTATTCAAAGCTAGAATAAATAGCAAAGTAAAGTAAAGGACATTGTTTTGGAGTCAGAATCACCCGGATGAGTGGCTTGAACTTTTTTTTACCTGTTTCCTCATCTATAAAATGGGAAGTAATAATAATAATAATGATACCTACTCCCCAAAATTGGAGAAAATTATATATGTGGAATGTTTATTTAGCATGGTGCTTGAATTATAGTAATTATCCAAGAAGTGTAGCTATTGTTGCTATAATTTTCATTGTTGCTACAAACCTGCAGTTGAGCATCTTTTATTTTTTCCAAGGAGTTCTTACCCTGATTTCTCGCAGAGGTGAATGTCACAGCCCGGAGTTAATCACAGGCCTCAGGTCTTGGAGTCTGGAATGAAACAAAAGATCTGTTCCCTGGTTCAGAGGGATGTTGATGTCTTGACTTAGGGAAGTTGGTCTCGGATTTGCACCTTTTGCTCAGGAATCTGTGAGTTTGGCAGTAAATATTTCTTTTTTGTTTTTGTTTTTGTTTTTGAGATAGGGTCTCGCTTTGTGGTTCAGGCTGGCCCTGAGCTCGGCCTCCAGCTCACATCACAGCAATCCTCCTGCCTCTGCCTCCCGAGTGCTGGGATTACAGGCATGAGCCACCACGCCTAGCACTGTGGTATGTGGTACTGGTTGCTGCTGGGGTGAGTCTCCACGCCCAGTATTGTATGTGGTTACCGGAGTATCAAACCCGGGCCCTTGCGCTTGCAAGCCAGGCGCCGGAACCACTGAGCTATATCCCCGGCCTGTGGCAGTAAATATTTCCAGTTTTCCTTCCCTATCTGCTTTCATTAGGTGTGGCCTATGGCCGCTGCGGGACAGCCGGGTGGCTGTCCCCCTTACCTGGTCTCCCTTCTGCTCCTGTGGACATTGCTCAAGAGTCAGAAACAAGCTCTGCAGTCTTCATCCGGGTTGTTACCTCGGAAGAATCGGGCTTATCCTGACTACTCTTCTTTTTCTCTCTAAACACTAGAGGAAGTATATAGCTCTTTGAATGATGAGAGTCATTTTATTTTATTTTGTTATCTTTTAGTCTTGATTTTATTAGTGCATCTTGCAGCACAGAGCGATCGCATCCTCTGTGTGGAGTTTGTGCATCTGCCACATTTTAGTTCTTTTTCAGCCCCTTTCCTCCCAGCCCTTCCTCCATCTCTTGGCCCCCTCCGTCTGTAAAACACCTGTCTCCCTGTTTCCTATAATCTATCTTTTATTTTTCTTTTTATTTACACTTTTGGTTTCATGTATAAGAAAAACCATGTAATATTTGAACTCATGTATCTGATTTAATTTTAAATGACTGCGTGTGTAATGTTGTATGCTGTTAGTATCAAGAGATTTGAGTTCAATAGGTTTATATAAATAATTCCCATTTAACTTTCTATTAAAATGTAGTTTATTTTCATTTCACTTAGAGGCAACCAACACACTAGGACTATCAGTGTACTTTCTTTGGAGGAGTTAACAGTGGAACCAAGGTCACACCCTGGTGTGGCCACCAGGAGCGACCCGGAGCGGCTGAGGGCTCGGTCCAGGGCCGGTCTTGAGCCGGGAAGGACGTCTCCAAGCGAGGGTGAGGCCCGGGCGGCTCCGGACGGCCTCGGCCACAGTGGCAGAGCACTGCTGCTCTCCTTGGCCCTCTTGTGATGTCCCAGTTATAAACAGTGGTGCATGCCGAGTCTCCAAGAAGATTTATTGAATAAATATATGGAAGGGTTCGCGTTTCTTCCAAATGTCTGGACTTCTTCATGTTTAAGTTTTGAAAATAAATGATTTCGTTTTGGTCATTGGTTTAAAAACAACTCAGTATTTAGACTGATATTTATTCTGTTTTGTTTTTCTTTTTCATGGTTTTTGTGGTTCTGAGGACTGAACCCAGAGAATGCTGTGTCCCCAGCCCTTTTTGAAATCTTTATTTTTCTGGAGGACCGGGGTTGGTGAGGGAAAATGAAAATTAAGTCATGTCATGTACTGGTACAAATTCTCAATGTTGATTTGATAACCTATATATAAAATGCACCCATAAAATCATTTTCAAAAAAATAAATTTTTATTTTTAGACAAGGTTTTGCTAGATTGTCCGCCGTGGCCCCAAATTTACAATCCTCCTGCTTCCATCTCCTGAGCTGCAGGAATGTAGCCGTATGCTACCATTCCTGGTACATGTATTATTTTGTAACACTTTACACATGACCTTATACCTCTAGATTTCAGTTATTTTATTTGATTTTTTTTTACTCCAGAGTTTATTTCTCCTGATTAATTCACTTGGATCTCCAAAATTACATTATGAAATACTTTAATTATTTAAATTAGGAACAGATTAATTATCTCTAGTGTACAAACTCAGATTAACTTCATTGCAAACCTGAGGTTTAGATTTATTAATCTCGGAGTGTTTAAGGAACCAAGTGGTTTCTTTTTTTGTATTTCTTTCTGGTTTTTTTTTTTTTTCTCCTTATGCAGAAGGATATACTATATTCAATTTGATGGATTCAGTGGATTTGTCCCTCCCGCCAGGGATGCTGACAGGAACAAGAAATGTTCCCACAAACTTTCGGTGGATTTTATAAACCAGCCAGAAACCTGTGTGCCTAGGGCTTCTGGGGCGCAATCTGCAAGTCCATTTTGAAAACAAACACACGCCTAATCACGGCGCATGTTGTTACCCTGGTAACCAGGCCTGTTGTGCTGGCTTCTCATGTTTCTGTAGCGAGGAGAGAAGGAGAGAAACGGACATTGCAGAGCTTTGACCATCAGCTCGCTTTGCTTGTTGCAGGAGGGAGTTTAGGGCTTTCTCAAGAACCCATTGACAGTCAGTCACCCGGAGCGGGAGGGAGGGAAGAAGCTCTGGCCTCTCACCTTGGTTGTGGGATGTAAGCTGGCCATGTTAGTTTTGGACATTGCATTTCACAGAGGAGAAACGAACTGGTTGGCATTCTCTTGGGAAAATAGTTTCTTTACCTGATACATAATTATATGCAAGTCTCTGAGGTCAACCTGGTGAGCAAGAACAAGGCTCTAATGATCCTTTAACAGATGCCAAATGCCAATGGCATAGCGTTATTGCAGAATGAAACAATCCTCAGAGGGTGGCTATAATTAGATTGCTGTGTCTGATGTGATTCACAAGAAGACCTGGTGTCTGTTTTATGGACTAGGTATGACTCCTGTACCGAGGACAACTGTCTGATTACACCAACTCACAGGTCACCATGGAAGGTCTGCTGAATCTGTCATTGTGCCAGGGAGAATGAAATCAAAGCAGCCCTTCGGTGGTGGTGTCCCAGGGGTCTTCAGCCAGTGGAGGGACTGGAGGAAGAGTTAACATGATGGTCCACAGAAGCAGCAAATGCCATTAATTTAAGAATGAAGGAACGAGCTGGGCATTTAGCTCAGTGGTTCTGGAGTCTGCCTCGAAAGTGCAAGGTCCTGAGTTCAATCTTCAGTAACCACATACCACAATACCGGGCCTGGTGACTCATGCCCACCAGCAATCAGAACCACATACTACAGTGCCAGGCATGGTGGCTCACGCCTGTAATCCCAGCACTCAGGAGGCAGAGGCAGGAGGATTGCTGTGATGTGAGTTGGAGGCTGAGCTCAGGGCCAGCCTGAACCATAAAAGCGAGACCCTGTCTCAAAAAAACCTTAAAAAAATATATATATGTATTAAATATATATATATAGACTGAAATTTTATTCTTAGAGCATATTTCCAGTAGATTTTAAAGCAGGTTTTATTTAGCATTAGAACATTTCCTTATTAAAAATACTTTTTCAAAAGTCTTGAAATAAAGTGAAATGTGATTAAAGGGTCTCATCAACCAGTATGTGTGTGTGTGTGTGTGTGTGTGTGTGTGTGTGTGTGTGTGAGATGTCTTGTTGTGTAATATAAGTACTTCTATGACTTTATTTTCATTCTTATATATGGAAAGTAAGCATCTATTGCTCAAACTTCCTTTTGGCTTTAATATTCTCATATTAGTTTAAAAAAATGCGATCCTGGAAGTCATTCAATGCAAATTTGGAATGTATTGAAAATTTTAAACAAACTATATGAGTGACCTTATTTATTAATTGAGTTACTGAGGTCTAACAAGCCTGCTTTTACAGTGGTGCCAGAAATTAGAAGTGATTTCTGTATAGTACAATAATCCAGAGGTAGATTGCATGTGATAAGATCGTTCAACTCTACAAGACCATGTGGGGCCTCAGGCTTCTCCAGTCATGTTGGTGCTTTCATGGTTTAAGGTGTCTTTCCATGAAGACCCCATTATGGGCAGCAGGAAGGGAGTAAGATGCTACTCAGAAGTTACATGCATCCCTTTAGCTTCCGTCCAATTGATATTGATCATAGAGCCACACGCCTAGCAGCAAGGGAGGCTGAACACAATAGCTACTTTGGACACATGTGCATAGCTTAACCATCTATTAAAAACACTGAAGAGAGGGCCGGGGAGTTAGCTCAGTGGTTCTGGCGCCTGTCTTCTAAGCACAAGGACCCAAGTTCAATCCCCGGTAACCATATACTATACTAGGCATGGAGACTCATGCCCAGCAGCAACCAGTATCACATACCACAGTGCCGGGCGTGGTGGCTCACGCCTGTAATCCCAGCACTCGGGAGGCAGAGGCAGGAGGATTGCTGAGATGTGAGTTTGAGGCTGAGCTGAGGGCCAGCCTGAACCACAAAGCAAGACCCTGTCAGACCAGGGATTTAGCTCAGTGGTTCCAACAACTGCCATAAAAGTGCAAGGTCCTTAATTCGATCCCCGTACCAAAAAAAAAAAAAAAAGAGGAAATCTATCATGATGTATAATGCGTATTAGAAAACATTGTCTGCACATAATATATATGTAAGTATAATACATAAAATGTTATGTTAGCATGTGTATGTATGATGTTAGACAATAGTGTGTATTAAAATAGAAAACACACTAGAAAAGATTTTACATAGAAAATATACAGTAGAAAAATATTATGTACCCCTTATCTTTGGGGATATGTTACATCACCCTTAGTGAATATGCAAAACTGCAGATAGTACCACAGCTTGGGTATATTATGTCTCTTACTCTATATTCATAACATTCATACCAATAGTATGAGGTCTAACTAATATGAGAATATTAAAGCCAAAATGAAGTTTGGGCAATAGATGCCGACTTTCCACATATCAGAAGTTCAATTTATAAGGTAAGCACAGCAAAAGATAATAATAATAAAGTAAGACAAGTCTAAGATTATACTATCATAAAAGTGATATGAGTGCCAGAGTAGCTCGTAATACTGCCCTGCCTTGCCCTTCCTGTGATGGCATGAGATGATTCAGGGAGTGACAGGAGCGCTGGGAAGGGCAATTTGAACCCGAACTCTCTGACACCTCTGAACAGTGGACGTGACAACTAAGACCTCTACCACATGAGGCGGGTAGCATCCACAGTGTAGACATGCTGCACAAGTTGGGAGGATGCGTCGTGTCCTGGGCTGAATCAGGGAAGAATGTGTGCGATTTCAACATATGACTCAGAGTGGGATACAATTTAAAATTTAGAGATTATTTATTCCAAGCGTTATTTAATATTCTCAGACCCCAATTGACTGTGATTGATAGGAAGCACAGTGCAACCTCTGGAAGGAGGGACTTCCATATATGTAAATTTATATACAGTTCTTGAAAATCAATGGAGGTCACGCAATGACATTTTGCATTTGTCTCTTTTTCAGTGGACACACATGGGTTTTTTGTGTTTTCTTCATCATCTAAATTTCTTGTGTCTGTTATTTGTTCTACCACATGGAGTTTCTGTTTAATTCAGGAGACTGTATTTTTTGCAACCCTGTGATAATCACTCTATCTACTTTGTTGTTGTTTAAGTCAAGGCAGTAGTATTGTATAATAATGGTTGAATCTCTTGATGAGTAGTGCCAAACTTCTCTGCAGGGAGATTGTCACTTGGTGCTCGCTGGCATAATACACATGAGTGCTGGTGTCTGTTTACCCTTGAACAGGCTGTTTTGCAAGCCTCAGTTAGTCCTTGTTATCCTCAGGTCTTGGTCTCTAAAAATGGGTTATTTTTTGCCCTTGGCTTGTTTTCTTTCTCTTTGCTGTCATTAATCATGAGATAATGGTTTTTTAAATAACTTTGGCTTATTTTAAAATATGACTCCCCCAGAGTAGTCTGGGAATATAGTTCATTGGGTGTAGATTGCAACATACCTGCCAGACTCAAGCATTGTGCACTTCCCAGAGACGCTAATGTACATTGGTTCTGGGAGCCAATATGAATTTGGGGTCTATCCTCAATCAGACTGCTCTTGATCCTGAGTCAGAACAAAAGGAGAGTGGTGAAATGGCTCCTGAGGCTTTGGCAGTTACCTTTGGGCTGGGCGTGCTGTCAATTTTCAAGAGAAAGGAAGCTCCTCTGTGTAGGAACCTTCTCATTCTTGCATGTGAGGCACTCAGAGAAGGAGGCAAAGTTCAGCCAACTGCTCAACACTCTCAGGGAACCTTAGTGGCCCAAGGTGTGAAGGCCTTTCCTGCTCTACATGCCTGTAGAAGCCTGGGGCGCTAAAGATACTTTTCTAACCAACGGCGTCCTTATCGGCTTATTTGTTTGTTTGTTTTTTTTTAGGTTTTTTGAGACAGGGTCTCGCTTTTGTGATTCAGGCTGGCCCTCAGCTCAGCCTCAAACTCACATCACAATCCTCCTGCCTCTGCCTCCCGAGTGCTGGGATGACAGGCGTGAGCCACCACGCCCGGCACTGTGGTATGTGGTACTGGTTGCTGCTGGGTGTGGGGTCTCCACACCCAGTATTGTTATGTGGTTACAGGGGAATCGAACCCGGGCCCTTGCGCTTGCAAGACAGGCGCCGGAACCACTGAGCTAACTCCCCGGCCCCCGTCCTTATCGGCTTATATACACAATCTGTGTGTACTCCAACTTCATCCCTAGTAACTAGCAAGTGTTTTCCATTTCTGCAGCTTTGGGCCTGGAGGATCAAATCAGGGTGGAGCAGGAGGAAAGCTCCCTCTTACTCCTCCGAGGGCCAAGTACCCAAGCTCTCTTGTCAAGAACTATGCTTTCCCCAAGTCACTGTGCAGCCTTAGTGTCTTCTTAAGGGGTGTTTAGTTCTTTCTCTTTTTTTTTGAAAGCTAGTGAGTTTCACAAAGAAAAGGACTTCTATTTCATATTCTGTTTTTGTTTCTTAAAATAAAGAGTTTATAAAATGTTTCCAGACTATAAAATGTGAACATATAAGATCCCTTCTTTAGAATCATACCACCAAGACCTCCAACCCTGGTGACAGAGCTTTCATTTACTCCAATGCAGTATACTACTTTGGATTTACTTAAAACATATGTTTTTCCTCTCTGTTTTCTCAACAGCCAGATCTGCCAGGGAGCCTCAGGCTTTGGGAACTGAAGAGGTAAGAATTCTAAACATTTCCTTCTTCTACGATCATCTTTAACCAGAACTTTGAGAGGGGTCAAAAATATCTTAAGTAGTCCCATAGATGAAAGCATTTAAGCAAGTGATGTTCTGTGGGAGAGATACAGAGTCTTTAAACTTAGAGATTTAAAGAAAAAATTCTCTTTAATGATAGTTAAAGTTGGATTTTCACCCAGATTTTCCCACTATCTTCTAAAAATCTGAGCTGGAAAACCTTTGAAGTCACTGCTTTAACAAGAGGCACCCTTATGGCACAGAGGTGGTGACTGGGTTGTAGTCATGGAGGACAGAGCCCGTGGCAGCCAGAAGCTCGGACAAGATGAGATCAGAGAAAGGAGTCCCTGCTCTTGCAGATTGATCAGACGTTGGCAGCTAACTTTTCTGACAAGAGCAACAGTAACAACAACAAAAAGGTCAGCCTGTGGCTGGTCGAGTTTCTTCTGGAAGAAACTTAGTCTTGGAATGTAGCTAAAACCATTATGATTTGGCTGTATACATGAAAGCTCACCATGATCCCAAGATAGACTGGATATCTGCTCCAACCAAGACACGCAATTTCCTCTAGTCCACGATTAGGTTCCCCATCATCCTTTTACAATTTAACTTCATTATGAAGAATTTCAAGCTGATATCAAAGCAGAGATAACAGTATAATAAAATTGCATCTCCTCACCACACAATTTCAACAATTATCAACTCAGGTTCAGTATCATTTGATTTATACTCCTGCTCACTTCTCTCCTTTCCTCAAGAATTTTGCTGCATGGTAGGCTGAATCTGATAGCTGCATTTCTAATTTTTATTTATATGATTGTTTCATCGTTACAGAAAATGCTAATAAAAAGTAAAACCTCCTTATAGGTAAATCAATTTACTGGATTTAATCAGTTTGTTGGAGATAGTAATTTGTTCACTCATTCAACAAATATTTATTTAGCCCTAATTAGACATCAAGCTTCCTCAGGATAAAAGGGTCAATTTTCTTTAACCCATGTTTATTAGATGCTCAGGTCTGAACTTATATCTCCAGATAACGTTATCCATCAGCAACACACGGACAGAAGGAAATGAAAGACATGCCGCAGCTGTAATGGTTCGGTGTAAACGTTAGACGCCACAGCTTCAAAATGCCACGGTGTGTGGAAGCTGTTTTTGATACTTATTCAGCTTTTAATGCACTGGCACCATGCAGACGTAACCTCAAACAAGCCTTCTCTGAGCCCTCCAAGCAGATGAGCCTTTCTGTCTTATCATGTTTGTGCATCAATCTGGTAAGAAAAGCTCAGAGAGCAGGCGTGGCTTCTGACTTGTTAGCAGTTTTGCCTCCTGCACTTAACCTACATGTCTGGCACTTGTAATATATTTAATACAACTGTTGAATGAATGAACAAAAGAATGTAGGCCAGATGCTGGGAATCTGAAGAGGAGAAACACACAGGCCTGGCTTGGGCCCTGCTCAGCCTCGTGGAGGAGGCCTGTGTCTGAGGAGAGCAGCCAGGGCAGCGCAGGACAGGGCTGGCCTGGTGGCCGTGGGGCAGGGAGATGCCATGGATGGAGTGGCATAAAGGAACATCCTGAGCCAGAGAAGGAAGCAGAACAGGGCTCTGGAATGACCGAGCATGTGTGGAAGACAGAGGCCCTGACGGGTCTGGTGCCGTCTGAGATCAGAGCAGCCAGGGTGTGGCCAGAAAGTAGGAGCGGTGCTTTGTGAAGCAGACTAAGTCATGCTAGAAAGGGACCCTCATGCCACCCATGTCCACAAGTTGCGGCTCTTTGCTGGGTGTGAGGCAGTCAGGGACCTGGAATCACGGTTTTCCTTGTAAAGACAATTTCTTACAGAAGAAGAAGACAACCAGAGTAACGCTAACATGTCTCTCTTGGAGGGTTAGATGGGGAGGGATAACTGGGCTCTAAACACAGGTTAGGGGAGTGACCTCACCTGCATGGCACGTCCCATAGGCTGCTCTGCACTGGGCAGATGGCAGCTGCACGTCATAACCTCCAGGGATGCGTAGACCCTCTCTAGACCACTGAGTCAGGATCTTCAGGGGAGGAGAAACCTGGACATTTGCAGTTTTTAAAATGTAGCCAGGGTTGATAATCTGGACTCTAGGCCTTATTAGAAGAATCCTTTTTGAGTGAGTATATGCTTTTAAAGCCATGTAGAACTTCTTACACCATATAATCACATTATTTGAATAGAAGGTCTTAATATCATTCAGGTGGTGGTTGAGACATCCCTATATTCTACTCAAATATTGCTGATAACCAGAGCTGTTTTTATAAGCATCTGATGTTTTCTGATGTCTGTGTTTATTTCTTTCATGCTAATCAGTGGACTGAATATTTTCCAATTGACCCATGCAGGGCTTCTCAGTGGGGGTTACTGGTAGGTTGATTTTTCACTGTGATCTTTAGGAGACACTTGGCTCCAAGATGGCGTCTTGTAGGCATTGTGACATACAGAGTTCTTTGGCAAGACACTGGGAAGTACTTTAAAGACACACCTTTAAGATTATTTTGCATTTTCTACTCCCCTAAAAGTATTTCACCTTCATGTAAAACCACTGGTTTCGGTGATGCTCAGTGGTTCTGGGTCTAAGTGTTTTCTCTGAGCTTAACAAACTAAAGAGAGAAACTAAATGAAATAGACAAGTGAAAGGAAGTACTGTTTTGTGCTCACAGGGACTCTGGGAATATTTGGTCTAGTACTAAATATATTTTTTAAGCCTACCTAGAGAAGCAAATTAACCACGAGGTAAGCAAAGGTTAAATATTGAGGTTTGAAGAAGCTACTGAGGCATCATGTAAATTGGACTGCAGCAGTCATAGAAAGTTTACCAGCTGTCTGTTGCTTCTGTGACACATCACCAACTCAGTGGCTTGAAGCACTTCACACTGGGCAGGTCGGTGGGGATCTCACTGGGTTAAAAGCAGTGTCAATGGGGCTACCTTCCAAAGGCTCTAGGGAGAATCCATTTCCTTGTCTTTTTCAAGCCACCTCCCTCCATTTTCCAAACCTGGAACAGTGCACTTCTGTACCTTTGTCCATTGTCACATCTCCTTCTCACCCTGAATTCAACCAGACAGGTTCTCTGATTGTTAAGGACCCGTGTGATAAGGTTGGCACACCTGCATAAACCCGGAAAATCTCCCATCGTAAAGTCCTGAGTTTAATCATATCTTCAAAGTCCCTTTATCCAGATAGGGTTACACTTTCACAGGTTTCAGGGATTAGGATATGGACATAGTTAGGGGCTGTGATTCATCCTGCTGCAAAGTAAAGTGATTCATTGTTCAGAAAGGTAGGAACACTTCAGGTAGTAGAGATAGGATCTTGCAACGTTTGATTATACAAAATTGAGAAGGGTTTGAGTTCCCAAGTAAATGAAGCAAGTTCTTGTCTTGACTGTGTAATTTCCATTTTATAGGTCCAGGTACTGAGGCATTTTGGTTTTCTTGGAGTATCTAGCATTGGAGTAAATGGACAGGTTGAAGTCCAATGGCCCTTTCTTGCCCAGGCTTTCTGGCACTATAGGTGTGGCTTGCAGAGTTGGCTGCTTTTGGTATTTCTCCAGCACTGGAGCTTTTGCCTACAGCACACTGGTTCCAAGGTATTTGAATAGGACCAAAGAACAGTGAGGCTCTTATTTTATGCTGTTATGTCTGCCCGTCATAGTTGGCATTATTTATTATGCTCTAAAATGTGAAAATTGGGGTAAAATGTAATTTTTCAGAACCTCATGTAGTGTTATTTATTATAGCCAATTTCTAAGTATAGTTTAATTTTCTCCATATATAAGATACGTCATCTCTGTAAAACAAGGAACCATTTCTTGCCTGGTGAATAAAGTGGACCATTGGGTTGTTTGTTGAAAACCATCTTTCGAGTGGAATGTGGCTGGAAATTTCTGGTGCAGATTTTCAGGTTTTTGGCTGTTTTGTCTCAACTCCCATTTCTATCTATTTTTAGATGCTCCAACAACACAGTTCAAAAGTCTAAACAAAGGGCATCAGCTGTGTTGAGTGACCCAAGACTGAGGGGTTTCCTGGGACGTAGGACTTTTAGTACTAAAAGTGGGAGAACCCTTGGGTACTAGGACACTTGGTCACCCATGTGTCTAACAAAATGGCTCCTATGGAAAGTAGCCTTGTGTCATGGAGATAAATAACTAAAATAGAAATTTTAATTGAACTATATAATGAAGACAATCACTGCAGTTTGGGTTAAAAGTAGTGGTGAATCCAGTTATCTTGACAAACTGCAACCTTGTAAATAGCCTTTCGTGTTCATGAACCCCCATCTATGGATTCAATGAACTGCAGATGGAAAATATTTGGGAAAAAACTTGCTTTTGCACTGAATGTGTACAGACTTTTTCCCTTGTCCTTATCCCCAAACAATACTGTGTAATAACCATGTGCATAGCATTTACTTTATTAGAGATATTCAGGACGCAGTAAGAGTATATAGGAAGATGAGCAGTGGATTTTATGTAAACACTATGTCATTTGATTTAAGGGATTTGAACATCACAAATTTTTCATCTTCTATGAATACTGAGAGATGATGATTCTAATGTTGGTCCAAATTATCGTAAGAAAAAAAAAAATCTAAGATTCAGAGCTAAGAGGAAGTAGCCGTTTGTGAAATCGCAGATGCGGATTAAGAGCTGGATCCCTTCAGGCCTGCAATATAACCAGCACCCTTGTGCATATTCCCTCTGATGGTCAAAGCTTTCGTAACTCTTAGTAACAGTGAGGCCTCTGTCAGTCTTTTACAGCATGTCAGTATAAATAAAGTTATAAAGCCAAATTGACCACGGCAATCCAGAGCTTCCCTGGCTTCACTCCTGCTTTTGGTGTAATGAAACTGAACACTCCCCAACACACACACACACACACACACACACACATGCACGCATGCCACACACCCACACACCTGCATAGGTGGTATAGGGACAGATAATTATTAGGAAAACTGTCCCATACACCCAAGGCAAGAGGACTAGAATGGAAATGGCTTAAGCTTCCATTTGGCTTTAAGAACTCCATGTATCACAAACATAATTCCAGCACTGTGGGAAGCTAAAGCAGGAAGATGGCAAGTTTGAGTCCAGCCTGGGAAACTTAGCAATTTAGTAGGACCCTGTCTCAAAATCTGAAACAAAACCAACCCCCTCCCCGATGCTTCCCGATGCTCAGTGGTAGGACACGGGCTCTTACCCCAGTGGTGCACCCTCAGGAAGGATGCTTTCTTAGCCTCTCCTCTCTGCCTCCTTTGGCTCTTTCCTTATATCGTGATTCATTATCCACAGCAAAGCCCAGCTGGGAAACCATGGCTACTGAAGATTTTAGGACCTCAGCCCTTAACATTTTTCTGTCTTCTAAACAATTTTATTCTCTAAATCATCAAGACTGAGCAGAGAACTGCTAATTGTACTTAAAAGAGCAATAAGTTGGCTTCCCTTAGAATAAATGATTTGGCTTTTCTTTTAAAAAGAAAAAAATTTTCATCATGCCTCTTTCAGACTGGTAGGTCCAAGATCGAACAAGGTATATCCAAACTAGGTAGAACCAAGGAATACTCTTTCAGTTATTTTTCCTCCCTGAAAAAAAAAAATAACAAAACTATTAGCCATCAAGGTAAAATCCAGATTTTTCTTATGAATTACTTTGATTTGGGGTTGCTTCCTCCAAGGACTTATACTGGTGCTCATATTTTACTAAGACTGGCCTTGGGACTGAGCATGTAGCTCAATGGTAGATCACATCCCTAGCGTGCAAGGGACCTTGGGTTTAATCCCTAGGACTGAAAAAGAATGTAAGAAGTAAAAGAAAGAAGCAAAGAAAGGGGGTAGGAGGGAAGGAAGGAAAGACGGAAGAAAGGGAGGGAGGGGGGAGGATGCCTCATTTCAACTTCAAACCTCTACTGGCTTTTGTACACATTCCACAGAGATTAAAGCAGATCTAATCTTTATGCTATCATTTAAATCCAGATTCGCTTAGTCTTTTCCAAGGAGAAATTAGAATGTAAATATAAATAATAGATCAACGTGACTACTTCTCTGGATGCAGGTTTTCCTATTAGGGTGTCAGACTGGAGAGAGGTACTATTTTCATAACTTTGTGACTATACTCAATACCTTTGAACTACATATGCTTTAAAAGGGTTAATTTTATGTTGTGTGAATTTTTAACTCAAAACCAAAACAGGTTCTTGATTAAGCTCTTGACAAAGTTATTCACAATAAAAAGCATCTTTTAAGTTTAATAATTTAAAACACTGGACTTCTATGTATCGTGGGATAGAAGTTGATTGGAAAGTTTTTAATAGCCCATAAGAGCATTCTGTAATTGGAAATGATAAAATGGAAAGAATCCAGATGTGATAACTTTAATGAAATGTGATCAAAGAGGTGATTTGCATATATAGAAATGTCTGTTATTAAAATATCTTCTTAGCTATCCCAAGGGCCGTCACCTGACGAGGACTTGTTTCCAGGAATGAGGCGCAGAGGTTCAGAAGCAATCCTTGGTTTAATTAGGAAAGACTGGGACTTTAACTTCCTTTTAGATTTAGAGGCAGCCTTTCTACAGAGATGTAACTGAGCAGACACTGTAGCACTTAGCCTGCGCATGGCATTCAAAGTTCATAGCATGGCATCTTTTTAAAAATGCTACATATTTCTTTTAGCCTTGGCATATGCCACCATATAACTTTTAGAAAATACCACACAGTCCCTCAGCTGCCCAATGTGGTTCCTTAAAGCCCAGCACCCCCAACATTACTTGGCAAATATCCACACGAAAATGGTCATGTAGCGGAGAGGTGGTCATGTGTACTGTTTTCATAGCTGGAAATTAAGAAGATAGGTTCCGTCTGTGAATATATAGAAGTTTAAATTCATAACTTCAGTGGATGGAACTAAGCATGTCTCAGTTTGAGTCATGAAAATATATTGACCCAAAAGAAAATAGTTTTATTCTAGTGATACTAATTGCACTTTACTAGTTAAGTGACAACTAGAAATATCTGACTTGATCAATAAGCAAGACATTTTTAGAAACTTTTTGACCCTATAGTAGAGATATATTGTGCTCTTTTTCTGTGGTAACAATAATTTTAATTTTTCATCAATTTTTTATTGTGAAAAGAATATATGTGAAATTTAAAATTCAAGTAGCAAAAAGACAGGTATAAATAAAACTTGTAAGTTTTTTTTTTCACCACCAGCTTCTAGCTTTACTTCCTAGATACAGCCACTGCTAATAGTTTCTTGCATCCAGAAATCCTCCATCTCTTGGTTAATCCTTGCTGAAAAGGTGAATACTTGAGCACCACTAGACCATCTGCTTAAAAGCTGCTCTTCCAAGCTCAGCTTTTTAATTTTGAAACACTATTTGATTCTTCTTTTTGAAGCATGCCTTTTAAAACTGAAAGAGTGAAAATGTCAAAAACCAAAATGACGCAACACTGAGGGCTGCAGAACTACTGCTGAAGAATGCGAATGTGTAATCTTGGTCTTCCTGACATTTGCATGTGAAACAACAGCCCGCGTGGAGTTCCAGTGTGCCTTCCAAGTCCTCTGGAGTGCGTTGTCTCCCTGGACCCTGAGGATGACCCTGGAAAGCAGGAACTGTTTATTTTACAACAGTGAAAGTTGTGGCGCCCAGAGGTGAAGGGCTTGCTCATGGTCACACAGCTGACCAGTGACACAATCAGGATTAGATGCCAGGTTTTTGTTTTTGTTTTTCCCAGAGCACATTAATAACTACAGGGCTAAGAGAAGCTTAGCAAAGCTGTGGTTCAACCGCAACAGACTGTGAAGGGGCTAGGGACAGGCACAGACTTGAGATCCTTTCGTCCTTCTGAGTGGACCCAGTAGGTAGACAGGTTATTTAATTAAGGTGCTGTCCAAATGAGGCTGGCTGGCTTTCTCCTCAGTTTCCCCAAGGGCTATTCCGTTCCCATTTTGTTTGTGTAGGTCACAGAGTGGGCAGCTGAACCAAGCAGAGGAACCCATAACTCCTCATTCCCACACCACCAGGGCTGGTTCACAGAGTGGGGTTGAGCAGCAGGGTCAGTGGTTCTCCCTCTGGATTCTCCAGCTCAGGCTTTGGTCCAGCACACTTTCCCTGGTGTCCAGGCAGTGGGAGTCGGAGAATGGTGAGTGCCAGTCTGCTGGGAAGGTGAAGTTCAGTGGACAGAGAGCACGGTGTGACAGGGAGGCAGGGAGAGGGAAGGCGGAAGAGGGAGGACACCTGCAGGTGGATGAGGGAACCGGAACATATCTAATAATAGTTGGAGTTTGTGAATCTAATCAATACATTTCCATTTTTTTGCCTAAGCTAATTCAGGTTGATACTAAAGGAGCCCTCATTGGCATATCCAGGCCTTAGTTTCCCTGTCTGTAAATAGGGTTTGCAATGTTTGACCTGACCCTATCTGGATTATTATACACATCAATTGAGAGCAGCACTTTGTAAATTATAATATGTGCCATGACTGTAAGATGGCAATTGATTAGTATATTAAGTTGTGTTACGAAGAACTGAAAGAGTGATATCATCAGTTGTTTGAAAAATAAGAAGAGATCTTTGTGAGAGCCGTCTGGTTTTAGAAGGAATTAGATAAAAGTTTCCAGAGTTTCCCAGATTTTCTTTTCTCATCTGCTTCCAGATCCACTGGTTGCCACTCATAATAGACACAAGGATACACCCTTCCTTGCTGGCTCGGGCTCTCTCATCTTCTCATGCGCCCCATTGGCCAAACCCAACCAGAAAGCAAAGACCAAATAAGGCTGCTCCTCAGTCTGGACAGTTTAGTGTCCTGGGACAGAGACTGGCCTTCTCTTGTCTGTCTCTTGTTCTCTCTGTGTCTGTCTCACTGTCTCATACACAAACACGAGCACATCAAATAATACATCATATTAATATTTCATCACTTTAATTTTTTTCTTAAAATAACTTACAAATTTCCCCTAAGTAGAACTTTGTCTTTATCAGAGAAAAAGCACTGAAGAGAATAGACTTAAGCAGCTATTCTAGCTGTACTTCATCTGGGAACGATACAGTCAAGGGGATTCTGGTTGTGGGATGTTTGTTTTGGGACTCGTTGGATCAAGATTCATCTTTTGGAAAAAGGCATATCTTTGATATAAGCTCTAAGTAACCAAAATTTACTTGAGATTATAACTTATTCATGACAGAAGAAGCAACACTGCATTTTTATAGCATTTTTCACTATATGATAATATTTCTCAATGAGGAAAAACAGTACCTCTCCAGAATATTAAAATTTACCACTTAGGCAGTTTTTAGTCTAGCAAACATTTTTTTTCCTCATATGTAATAGTTAGAATTTTAAAAATGATTGAAAACTTCTATCAAAGTAGAATAGCATATGCAAAAACAGTTGAAGGCTCTGGAAATATGATATATAAAGATGAAGAAGCACAATCTCTCAACCTAAGAATGGCTTCCATTTCTCCCACTTTAAACCCATGAAATGTCACTGTGACTCGCACCGTCCCCTTGAGTGTCTCTGAAGTGCCTGCCCCTGACACCATCACAAGTGCATATTGGTGTGAGTGTGAGGCAGTGCGGTCTGACCACCCCATTCCGCACCTTACCTAACAGTTGTTTACCTTTGCCAGGTGCCAACACCATGCAGGTTGGTGTTTTCATATAAAATGTGGACTGGGCATAAGTTCTTTCTCTGAATAATGCATTCTTTGGACCCTCTCATCTGTATTTGCCACATTTGGCAACCTCAAGTTGGTTACTTTTAGCAGGGCTTAATTAATAAAAAGAATCTGTCCAAGGCTGTGGGCAGCATGTAGGGGACTCGTGATGAAGTGTACAATTCTGTGGGGCTCTTTGCCACCCTTTACCCTGAACCAGTGAGGGATGTGAAGAAAGGCCTTCTTGGGTGTGTAGTCCCTCATGAAGGGGAATGGCCCCTGGGGACACAGCTCAGAAAACACACAGGCTGAATCCTCTCTGGCTGTCTCACCTGCTTGTGCGCCTCATTGGCCAAACCCAACTGGAAAGCAAAGACCAAATAAGGCTACTCCTCAGTCCAGCCAGTTTAATGTCCTGGGACACAGATCCTGGTGGACGTGGATGGAGAATGAGTTTGACCAGGAAAATAGAAGATATTCAGCCTCGTTAATTTTCATCATTAAAATCTTGCATGAAAGAAATGGCAACACTTCTCCATGCCCCTGAAAATATAAACATTTTACCAAAAAACTGTCAGTCTAGCTTCCCATTCTCATTAGTTTGACTTAATCAAGGCCATCGCCCATATTTGAATGGACACAAATCCAATGGTAGGATTCAGATGGAAGGAGACCAGGAGGAGATGCCCAGGGAGGTACCATCCTAACCCTTGCCCCATACAGAGGGGAGAGGCCAACCTCCACTTACAGTTCAAGTTTGCTGCAAAGCGTAGCTGGGCAGTGTAGGAGCCACACTAGCGAGCTCTCAGTCTTGGGCCTCCCTTCAACACAAAGATGACTATTACTCCAAAGAAACGTATCACCGCCCAGTGGGTTGAGTGGCCAATGTTTTGTTTTTAACCTGTGATTAATTAGTTTCATTCCTGTGACCTGGAGGCCAAGATTACTTGCCTTGATCTCATCTAGATTAATCACTCTGGCCTAGTGAAAATGAATGTCAACTAAGTCAGATAAATCCCCATAATGAGAGAAGGGTTTATGGCCACATAATCTGACAGTCAACAGAAAAACAAATGTGAAGTGTCACCCTACAAGATAAGCGTCTTCTGTGGGTCAGAAAGTGTTTTTATTTGGGAAATACTGGGAAGAGTGGGGTTATGATGGGAACAATAAGATACATCTCAGGTTAACAATGTGCCTTTGTTGGCAAGTTACTGAACTCTACCTCAATTTTCCTCATGTACAAAATAAGAATATTTTGATTTACTGCAAAATTATATGCAAAACAAAGGAAGTTTTTTCCATCCAATATCATGAGGTATTTGTGGGTATATGTCCCCTTTTTAAACAACCTGAGGCATAATTGATAGACAAAATCCTGCACTACTTAACATATATGCAACACATGCCATAATTAAAGTGTATGATTTGGTGAATTTTTACTGCATCTGCTTTTAAGACCATTGTTCCAATCAAGATAACAAACATCCCAACCCAAGTTTCCTCTGGCCCCTTAAAATAAATCTCATCCCCACCCCATCACAGTGAGAGTGACATCTATGCTACATGCACCAAGTGCTTATTCCTTTCATTGGTAAGTAGTCCTCTCTCTTGTAGTTGCGTTTGCTTATCTATTAGTAAAAGTTACTCAATTATATTGTAGTTACATTTCCCTTTATTTTCTTATAATAGTACAGCAAAACATTTTTCATAATTCCATGTTAACACAACCGTGCTCTCAACTAATATTGTCCAGGAGTTGAGCAATTTCTAAAGATTAAGTAGAAATGCAGGTAACAGTAACGGGGCTCACTCATCCCTAGCTTAGATGAGACTGGGTGTGTTTAACATGGAATGGCAGGAGGTAGTGGGCAGTAGACCTCATCCCTGGTGTAGACTGAGCTCAGCGCTGAAGTCCGGCTCCTCCTGCTCCCTAAGCTTGTTTCTCATCTTTGTAAATCAGCAACCTGGAAGAAACAAGCCCAGTGTTCATCTTCTGATGAATGATTCACACAATTGTGTTATTCGCATATGATGGGTTAGTCAGGCATAAGGAGGAGTGACGTACTGATGCATGTTACTACATGGATGAACACTGACAAATTTTTGCTAAGTGAAAGAAAACAGACACAACAGGTGTTACGTGGTTCCATTTATTAAAATGTCCAGAATAGGAACCTTTTTGATTTTTGATGTGATGAAAATGTTCAGGAATTTAATAGTGATGAGGTATGTGTAACTGTGACTATATTAAAAGATACTTTGCGGAATTGCATTACATCTCAAGGAGGCTATGAAAATATGTTCAAGAACAGCAATTAATTTCCCTTTATTCATTTGCTAAAGTTATTGACCTCAATAGCTGTGTTGCACCTGCATTCCCAGGTCCCGAGCACAAACTGGAAATTTCTAGTAATAGAAATAAAAATATGACATCTATACGTACACTGTGTTTGCCAACATGAAGTATTTTAGTATTGTATTGTTCTGGTTTACTTGAGATGATAAAGGGTCTATGGCTACTTTGCCTTTTTTTGTCTTTTCTTTTCCTTTTAAGAATAACATGCACTCAGATTGTCTAATCACCCTTCCTCTAGCCTTATTTAGTTAAGTAGATACAGGATATCCTGTCAGTAAAGCATTTTAGCTCAATTAGATTACTTATCAAACTCCTAGCATCAGTAGATAGAAATGACTGTGCGAAATTGAAGTCCAAATACTCAGTATAATCCTTGGAAAGGAAAAGAAGCCCGATCAGAAGGCGCTTGGTTCACCAATGCAGGGGTGGGGTGGGTGGGTGCTGAGTTTCTGCCAGAGTGGCTGATGGGAAAATGAACAGACTTCCGCCCTTTCTAGGTGTCTTCCTTCACCTGTTGAAACACTGCTTACTTAATACACTTTCAGCTGCTCTACTGCTGCGGACCAGGACCAAGCTCTTAGTGCCTACAAAGAGAGCCCACCTGGTCTATTCCAGTGAGTTTCCTGGCTGCTCATTGCATATTATGGAGAAAAAACATTTTTTCCTTGTTCTTGAAAAGCACAGCAGCCAAGTTTTGTGTTTCAGTGTCATTTAATTTAAACCTTAAAGTACGTGAAAGATTGTTAATGCAGGGCCAAAGTAAAACCGATGCAATTCTGTCCAGAAATGTTACCTTTGTTTTGTAAGAAGTTATTTTTTGCCAAGGTGACTTGAAGACTTCTATAGCAGTTTGTGCATTTAGCTTGAGTTTTCGATTTTTTCTCCAACTTCTGGTGCACTACAAAATCTATAACTCTCTGTTTTACTCCAGCACCAAAAAGAGGTGGTTAATTCTTTGAGCTTACTCTAGAAATCTATCCATTGACTTCTGTGTTAAGCGTCTGCAGCACAAAATACGCAGATGGCTGAGCGGCTGCTCCTGCTAGAGGGTGGGCTTTGTAGGTACGAATACTCATAGACCTGGACATTTCCCTGCTCTGTGTGTGTGTGTGTGTGTGTGTGTGTGTGTGTGTGTGTGTGTGTAACATACCATACATTAAAAGAATGCATGCATGTACACAGATGTAATGACTAAAACAAATGCACATACTCTCCTAACTTTTAGGTATATATGTTTTTATTTAATCATAATGCTATAGATTGCCCTCTCTTTTCCTACTTCTTTTCCCCTGACTTAGAGGAACTGCCTTCAAGCCAATTCAGGTAGTTCATAAATACCTGGCCAGTTAGGTATGCACAACACCCACAATACTGCACAAAGCTCACCTCTTTCAGCAAAAAAACCATTGCATATGAAGAACAAAGACATGACACAGCGGACCGGGGAGTTAGCTCAGTGGTTCCGGCGCCTGTCTCGCAAGCGCAAGGGCCCGGGTTCGATTCCCCGGTAACCACATAACAATACTGGGTGTGGAGACCCCACACCCAGCAGCAACCAGTACCACATACCACAGTGCCGGACGTGGTGGCTCACGCCTGTAATCCCAGCACTCGGGAGG
>PVIR01026366.1:0-23928 GCA_004026965.1 Petromus typicus | reverse complement strand
GGGCCCTTGCACTTGCAAGACAGGCGCCGGAACCACTGAGCTAACTCCCCGGCCCCTTCTTTTTTTTTTTTTTTTGAGACAGGGTCTCGCTTTGTAGTTCAGGCTGGTACTGAACTCAGCCTCAAACTCAGCAATCCTCCTGTCTGTGCCACCTGAGGGCTGGGATTACAGGCCTGAGCTACCATACCCAGTACTGTGCTAAGTGGTACTGATTACAGATTGGCGTGAGTCATCATACCCGGCATTGTTGTATGTGGTTACTGGGATCGAACTTGGGACCTTGCGTTTGGAAAGCAGGCGCTGGAACCGCTGAGCTAAATCCTTGGCCCTCTACATGATCATCTTGTGTTTCTTATTTGCATTAGTGGTAAATTACTTAATGAAAATCACAAGTACTTTCATTGTTTTTCATTAAATATATTGTTCTCTTATTTGCTTATACGTATTTGTATTCACAAATACAAGTAGATAAAGGACATTGTTGAGTATTTTCGTTGTTTTTTATACTTTAAGATGACCAACACTTAAAAAATTTTAAAGTTTTACAAAATCATGTGATTAATGATATTGAATAGTTTTTCATACATTTACTGTTGGATTTTTTTTTTTTTTTAATCTTTTGAGACAGAGTCTTATTTTGTAGTTCAGTTCAGACTGGCCCTGAGCTCACTTTGTAGCCCAGGCAAGCTTCAAACTCAGAGCAATCCTCCTGCCTCTCTGCCTCCTGAGTGCTGGGACTACAGATGTGAGCCACCACGCCCAGCTTTCATACATTTATTAACTGTTTGTATATTTTCTTTTGGGAAATGCTTATTCAGGTCCTTTGCTCATTTGAAATCAACTTATTTGTTCTTTTGTCCTGGTGTTTAGCTGTTACATATTTTACGTATTAACCCCTTAGTCAGATGTATGGTTTACAGATATTTTGTGCCATTTCCACTGGTTGTCTCTTTATTATGCCAATTATTCGTTGAAAACCAATTGACTATAAATAAATAGGTTTTCTTCTAGTGTCTCTATTCTGTTTCATTGTTCTGTATTTATGGGTTTTTTTGCCAAATATTACTGTTTTGATTGCTGTATTAGTTTTGTGGTGCATTCTAATCTCAAGTATGTGATGCCTCCATCTTTATTCTTTTTGCTGCAAATTGCTTGGTTATTTGGGCTCTTTTGTGATTTGATATGAGTTTTAGGATTTTTTTCATTTCTATGAAAAATGTAATTGGAATTTTGATGAAGATTGCACAGAATCTATAGATCGTTTTGGGAGTAAAAACATTTTAATAATATTAAGTTTTCCAATCCTCAGACAGTGGCTATTTTTCCATTTACTTTTGTCTTCTTGAATTTCTTTCTTCAGTGCAATATAATTTTCTGTGGGTAGTGGATAGCTAGCTAACCTGTATGGTTAAATTCACCTTTAAAGGTGGGAATTTAGCTCAGTGGTTTTGGTGCCTGCCTTTTAAGTGCAAGGTCCCAATTTCAGTCCCTGGTAACCACATACAACAGTACCGGGTGTGGTGACTCACACCTGCCAGCAATCAGTACCACATACCACTGTGCCTGGCATGGTGGCTCACGCCTGTAATCCCAGCAGTCGGGAGGCAGAGGCAGGATTGAATTTGAGGTTGAGTTCAGGACCAGCCTGAACTACAAGGTGAGATTCTATCTCAAAAACAAAAACAAAACCTAAATTCACTTCTAAGCATTTATATTAGTGTTGTTGCTTTCTAACTGAGATTATTTATCCTTATTTTTTTAGATTGTTCATTGCCATTGTTTATAAATAATACTGATTTTTGTATGTTGACTTTTGTCTCCTGCAATTTTATTGAATTCTTTTATGCTAATATTTTTTTTTGTGTGTGTGTGTGTGTGTAATCCTTAGCATTTTCTTCATACGGTTTTTTTCTCACCTGCCTACAGACTTACTTCAACTTTCCTTTCCAGTTTGCACTGTACTCCCACCTTGTCTGATTGCTCTGGTAGGACTTAGAATATTATGTTGAGCAGAAGTAGCAGGAATTCTTGTCTTCTTCCAGATCTTAGAGGAAAAGCTTTCAACTTTTCACCATTGAGTATGATATTAACTATGAATTGGTCAGATATGGCCTTGAGTATGTTGAGGTGCATTCATACTATATGTAATTTACGAGATTTTGTATCATGAAAAGATGCTAAATTTTTTCAAATGCTATTTATACATCTATTGAGATAATCACATGGTTTTTGCCCTTCATCCTGCAGTATTTACATTTATAGCTCAGTGTATATTGAATCGTCTTTGCATGCATAGACTAAATTCCACTTTGTTATAGTGAGTGATCCTTTTAATGTGCTGTTGAACACAATTTGCTAATGTTTTATTGAAGAGTTTTTGCATGTATATTCTTCAGGAATGTTGGCCTATAATTTTTCTTTTTCTTTCTTTCTTTCTTTCTTTTTTTTTTTACTCCCCTTGTCTTTCTTTGGTATCAAACTAATGCTTGCCTCATAAAATGAATTTAGAAGTATTTTTTCTTCCTAACTGTTGTAATTTCCCCGTCTCTAGGATATACCACCCACCACACACATCTTGATTTGTCAGTTTCAGCCCAATATTGGCTGGCCCCAAGGCAGAAGCATCGTATGGGGAAGGGAGCAGTAGAAGACAGCTCTCCAGTTGATGGTAGACAGGAAGCAGAGGAGAGGATCAGTGCCAGAGAATAAGGGGGTAGTGACCATGTTTAGCACCCGAAGTCACATTTCCATGACCCACCCAGAAATATGCTTTATTAATTTTGGGGGCAACTCTCAAGCTCATCAAGTTGACACAGTTACGCTTAATTGCCATGATCAGGTTTTTTTTGACTAGTTTAGAAAAGATGGTTATTCTTTTAAAAATGTTCAATACATTCAACATTGAAGCCACTTGGTCCTGGGCATTCTTTCGTGGGAGCTGTTTTATTACTCTTTCAATTTTCTTCATATTGGTATGTTTGGATTTTTCTGTTTCTTCACGACTTAGCCTGTAAGTATGTAGTACGTTTCTAAGAATTTATCCTTTTCTTCTAGGTTATCTAATTTGTTTTTATAAAATTGAAGTAGTTATAATCTTGTATATATGTGATACTGTCTCTTCTTTAATTCTGATCATTTTTTTATAAAAAATCTCTGTTGGGCCAGGGATTTAGCTCAGTGATTCCGGTGCCTGCCTTGCAAGTGCAAGGACCCATGTTCATCCCGGTAAGCACACACAACAGTGGTGCCTCTGCCTCCCAAGTGCTGGGAATACAGTCATGAGCCACCATCTCTTGCTCTGTTGCCTGGCAAGGATAATGTGAAAATTTCCTTCTTATTCTCTTTAACACATTTTTTCTTATTTCTATGCTACACGAAGGGTCTTGTGAAGGTACTTTTGTGGATGTGGGTAGTTGTATAACTTGGTATTTCTGTAGGAAGATAAGTGTTGGAGAATCCTATTTCACCATCTTGTTGCTTTGAGGTGACATCTATTCTCTTGACAGTTGTTTATTTTTTTAAAAAAATCTTTCTTGAGAAATAATTTTTGAGATAGAGTCTCATCAATTTGTCTAAAGTAGCAGGGATTACAGGCAGTGTACAACTGCACCTGGCTGAGAAGTAACTTTGCTTTTCAAAAATTATTGTAAATGACTGTGTCTATTTTTCTTGAAAGTCTATCTGACCAATTGTGAGCCTAGCCCCTTTTAGTCACATATTTTAGTCCCCAGGCTGATACATTTAATCAGTTGCTTAATGCTTAAAGATGAGATACCTCTTATAATTTGCTAAATATTTCATGTTGATCAAAACAGAGTACTAATAACTAGATGACTTTTAAGAGTAGTTGTCTTGGTTTAATAACTAAAGATTGTCATAATTTAGTTTGAGATGTGAAACATGTTTTGATGTGTTGTATGTATTAGAAATGTCCACTAGATGTCACTGTTGTCTCTTATTTTCTAGTCTCATTTCCTAGTTCTAAGTTCAGTGCATCACCAAGTAGTCTTAGTTGTATTTTTTTATTGTGAAATAGTTATATTTTATATACATATCATGATCACACTCAACATTGACAATTTGTACCAGTATATGACATGACTTGTAGGCAAATGGGAAAAAATGAATATTACTTTTGACTAGAGTACATATACTCAAGAACTCTTTAATACATTTTACACATCTTTTGTATGAAAAGTAGATCTTCATATTTAAATATTTATGTATTATTAAAAGATATATATATATTAAAGATGCTTTGTATTCTGTTATAAATTTTATTCATGCTAAATTACAGGTTTTGAGAGGTTATTGGAGAAACTTGATTTATAAGGTTTTTGGACCTTATAGAATACCACTTAAGTACTGAAACAGTTGTTTAGAAAAAAGGCTCTGACAGGTAATCCCTCAGTTTTTTCTTGGTGTATTTATATTTCTGTGTGGTGGCCACAGGCCCTCATGATACTCTAATCCTAACTATTATCAGGTGATAAATTGTTTTCCTGAAAAGCTTAATCAGCATATTGCTTTTTTGGTCATCATTCTCACTAAGGAACCATAAGTTTGAGATACTGCTTTAAAATCTTACTGCTTTATCCTTTATATTTCACAAAATGAAGGATACTTTTATTCCTTAATTATATACTTTTCTGATTTATTCTTTATACCATTTTCTTTTGTCACTTAAAGAAATAAGAACTTAATAGCATTTCGTTTTTAAAGGAAAGATAAAGCAGGTTGTGATTTTATTTTTAATATTAGTATAAGATCTATATTATATTATAAAAATTTTCACTTTGAAATCAGATATCAAGACAAATAATTAAAATACTATAAATGTTTATGAGGTTTTTAGTGCCATTCTTTAAGTGAGTGGAAATCTAACAAAATTTTTTGTTTTTCCATAGATATTTGCCCCCTGGATAGTGTGGTTTGAATGAGTTTTCCTTTTTTTTTGAAAGAAAATTATGGATTTGTTTACTTGAAACACAAAATACTCATTTTTTGTAGTTAATTATTTAAAGTGGAATCTAAAAAGTTAAAGATGAGAAAAGTGAATGACTATTCCACTTATTTTAAAATTATTCTTTTTGTATCATGTATTCTCCTGCATTTCATTTATGAAGCATGTACTATATATTGATTTCTGTTACCTCTAATACAAAATGTCTGTGAAAGATCAGGCCCTTCCTTTTGTAGTCTAGAATGTGTATTTTTTACTTGAGGAGGGACTTATAATAGATTCTGCTGAATGATTGCAAGTTATAAAACTGGAATTAGCCAAACAGAATATTTTTGTTGCCACAATTGATTTTATTTATGCTACTTATTCTACTTTTTTTGTGTTCAGAATTTCCCTTAACACATACATTGAGATTTGAGAAATTTTAATGAGACTTTGCAGTGTGTTGCTTCTACTGAAGAAACTAATAATCTATTGAAGTGATATTTAGTGTTTTATAATCTTTTTTTTTTAAGGTATTTTGAGACAGGGTCTCGCTTTGTGGTTCAGGCTGGCCCTGAGCTCAGCCTCCAACTCACATCACAGCAATCCTCCTGCCTCTGGCTCCCAAGTGCTGGGATGACAGGCGTGAGCCACCACGCCCGGCACTGTGGTGTGTGGTACTGATTGCTGCAGGGTGTGAGTCTCCACGCCCAGTATTGTTATGTGGATACCGGGATCAAACCTGGGTCCTTGCACTTGCAAGACAGGCGCCGGAACCACTGAGATAGATCCCCGGTCCCAGTGTTTCGTAATCTTTGCATCTTTTCAGAATCCTTCATCTCATTGTATTAGTTTTGTGCAAGAAATCATGTTACTTAATAAAAGTTTTGCATAAAGACTGTTTAAAATCTGAAAATATTTTATTTTGTCATTATGTTTTGATACAGTATTGTTGATTTGCTTTTAGAAGGAAGATATGTTTGAAGGAATTTTATCATTAAGAGTTTAGAACCAAAGGACACTGTATTTTAAATGGGACTAATAACATTTAACTATTAACATCTTCAGAAGAAATTTACCTAATGTCCTTTTGAATTCGCTAACTAAATATTGTCTATTTAAAAATTATTGTGGAATTTTTTGTACTTAAATGTGAAACTAAAGTGATTTAAGATAATTATGACAGGGCTAGAGATTTAGCGGTTCCAGCGCCTGTTTTGCAAGCGCAAGGGCCCGGGTTCAATCCCCAGTAACCACATACAATATTGGGCGTGGAGACTCACACCCAGCAACAACCAGTACCACATACCACAGTGCCGGGTGCGGTGGCTCACGCCTGTAATCCCAGCACTCGGGAGGCACAGGCAGGAGGATTGCTGTGATGTGAGTTTGAGACTGAATTAAGGGCCAGTCTGAACTACAAATCGAGACCCTAGCTTAAAAAAACCTAAAAAAAAAGATAATTATGACAGGTCTCAATATTTTTAGGCTATTGTGTGAAAAACAACTTACAAACATACTATTAAGCAGATATTTTCAGCTTATATGAAAATTTTCCTTTGATTCATTGTTAGTATTTTGTTTCTAAAATTTATAATCATGAAAGATTACATATTGACAACACAAGATTGAACATTTAGGTGAATTTTAACTCTTATTTTATCTTCAGATTATAAAGGTGTTATCAAGTGATTTTTTTCTTACAACAAGGCTTGAAATATTTAAAACTGAAAAAGCTGTAATGATACTTTCCCTTTCTTTCCTGTGGGAAAATCTTTGGCTCTTGACTCTTACCTAGAATCAGTAGCATTGCTATTTGAGTCCATATATGGTACTTTGACAGAAGTGGCTAATAAGTCAGTTTGTGTGTTAAAATAATATTTACTATTATAATTTAATTTCTGTTAATGTGTGTGGTATAGCAAGAAGATACAGTCTCTGACTCTGCTTCAGTCTTAAAATATACTCATTTTCTTTCTTCTAAGGGACCTATTTTAAACAATTTGATATAAAGTGGAATGACTTAGGCAGTAACTACAAATTTAAATTGGTTTGATAGGGCAGAGAGAGCATAATTTATTGCATCCATGGAAGAATAGCTTTTGAATTTTTAACTACTTAAAAAGAAAGTATTGTAAAATTAGTTTTTAATAACTGACTTGTTCATCTTTTCAGTCAGCATAAAGTGTTTTGGTGTGATATATGTAACCTTTATTTTAGAAATATTATCTATCACTTCTCTCTAAAAGTAATGTATGGAAATTTTGAGAAGTTTTACTAATAATTGTTTATAGTAGTTATTTACAAATCAAGTTGATGTGATTTGGCAATTTGTGCTATATTTCCTTTTGAAATTAAAATATATAGTGAAGTCTTACGTATTAAACAGAATAACATTCTTGCATTTCTTGTTTTTTTCAAGACTTGGACTATAAGTTATTTATACAAATAGGTTTATGCTTTATTCTATAAATATTTATTTGGGTTCTGCTAAATGTCTGACACCATGTTAAACACCTGAGATACAGCAAAAGAATTAAAGTTTCTGCCTTTGTGCATGCCATTGTTTAGTGAAGAAGAGGCAAATAGATCAACAATTATGATATGTTTTTAAAATGTAAATTATAAGTGTAGTGCTTTTAACTACAAGGAATCCCTTTAAACAAACAAGCCTTATTACCTTTAAACAAACAAGCAAACAAAAAATATGATTAAATTTAACCAAAGAGGTGAAAGATCTTTACAATGAAAACTGTAAAACGTTTAGTCAAAGAGGACACAAAAACATGGAAAGACATCGTGAGTTCGTAGATAAGAATCAACGTTAAAATGTCTAATTTAGTCAAAGTGATCTATAGTTCAGTGAAACCCCTGTCAAAATACCAAAAACATTCTTCATAAAACCAGAAAGAAATTATTCTAAAATTCATATAGAATTACACAAAATCCTAAGTACTAAACAGCCAAAGCAATCTCAAGCTAAAAAAAAAAAAGCAGGAAGCATTAAATTTAAAATATATTCAAGGCTGTAGTAATTAAAATAGTATGGTATTGGCTTAGAAAAAAAGACATAGACCAATTAAACAAGATAAAGAGCCTAGAAATAAATTCTTACATCCATAGCCAACTGATTTTCTACAAACATGTGGAGCACAAAGTAGAGAAAGATAATATTTTCAAAAGATACTGCTGAGAGAATTGGATTTCCTATCTCTTGCCCTATACAAAAATCATCTCAAAGTGGATCAAAGGCCTAAATAAAGGACATGAAACCCCTAAATAAAGACCAGAAAAATTTCTGGTTTTTGGAATGGGTTGGAAAAGATCCTAAAAGTATATTCTATATAAGCAAATGTGGACATACGAGATTACATCAAACTAAAAAGCCTCTGCACAGCAGTAAAAACAGTCATCAGAGTGAAGAGAATGGAAGAAAACAATTTGCAAACTATACTCTGACAAGGGATTGATTTCCTGAATATATGAGTATAGGAAAGTCATATAACTTAAAAGCAAAAAAAAAAAAAAATCTAATTTTTAAATTGCCAATAGATCTTGATAGATATCTACCAAAAGACATGCACATAGTCAACAGATACATGAGAAAATTTCAACATCACAGGATGACAGCTCCCAAACCAATATAGTTGCAGATCAAAACCATAAAGAGAATCACTCTACTACTATTATAAAAAAGATGAAAAATAACAGTTGCTGGTGAGGATGTGGAAAAAAGGGAACTCATGTGCTCTTCTAGTGAAAATAAAATTTACATGGCCAATAGTATGGTGGACCCTCAAATAATTCAAAATAGAGCTACTATATGAAAGCTGAATGTTGGAAAGGTGTCTGTACTCCCGTTATTTATTGTAGTACTATTCACAATAGCCAACAAATAGAAACAGCCTCAGTGGCTGTTACTGATTACTGGATATACCTGTTGGAATACTGTTGAGCCATAAAAAAAGAATGAAATGCTGTCATTTGTTATAACATGGCTGTAACTGGGGGTCATTTTGCTGAGTGAAATAAGCCAGATATAGAAAATGTACTATATGATCTCATTTATATGTGGAATCTAAACCATTGTTGATCATGTAAAAGTAGAGAGAGGAATGATGATGAGCAGAATCTGAGGGGAGTAAAAAGGAGGAGAAGTAAATTAGTACTTAAACATATATATGATTATCTAAAGTATACTAGTTAGGCCTGTGGAACCATGGGTAGAAGAATGAAAAATGGCTAAGTGCACACTGTAGGCCCAAATGATCCACTTGAAGATTGAAGGCCTGGAGTTTACTATAGAGTCCCACGCAAGCCTATGTTGGAAAATTAAAGTCTGCACTGGAGGCCTGAGGGTACTGGAAATAAATGGGTCAGGGCAATGGTGAAGACCAGAGCTCTTCCAAAGAAGAAAAAGAGAAGACTTACATCTTTCCTTTTTATTCCATCCTGGCTATGGGCCTGTTGGCTGGTGTCACTCATATCAGGGGTGGGTCTTCCCTTCTGAATTTGAAGCCTACATGATTCAGAGATATATCTACGAGGAAGTTCTTAATCAGGTTGACATATCAGAGCTAATGACCATGGAAAGAATGGGAAAAGGTTGGTCAGTGGGAACTAATTTAAAATTAGATAGGATTAAGAATTTTGGTGTGCTGTTGCACAGCAGCATACTGTAGATAACTGTATAAAAAAGTACAAGAGTTTGAATATTTTCATTATGAAGAAATGTTAAGTGTCTGAGAAGATACGAGATGAGTTTGAAATACATGGTGAATGTTGACATGTAGAATAAAAGACACATTACCATTAATCCCTCTTACTTCAACTACCCCTTTGCTTCAACTACATTTTTCTTGTTCTTGTCATTTTGATTTTGCTTTCTGTGTGACTGTCTGTGCCTCTTTGTCTGTCTTTCTGTCTGTCTGTCTGTCTTTCAGTACTGGGAATTGAATTCAGGGTCTTTGCACTGAGCTGCATCTCCAAGTCTTTGTTTGTTCTTTTGTTTTTGAGGCGAGATCTCTCTGTGTTGCCCCAGCTGTCCTCAAAAGTTTTTCTAAGGGATCATTCAGCTGACTGTTAAAGATAAATGTAAAGCCTGTTGAATCGCAGAATAAAGTAGAGGCATGTGATACATAAAGGTTTGGAAGCATAACAGCAAGGTGTACTGTCCGAAATGTGAATGATTCAGTAGGTCTGGGAGCTGGGTGGGTGAGCCAGGGGCAAAAAAGATGAAGCATAGTTCCTGTGTATAAATAGTTTACATTCTTCAGGGTAATATAGTTTATAATCGTTTCAGTGAAAGAGTCACATTGTGTTTATTGTCAGAGTTCCAGGGAGTGTAGATTTTTAAAATAAAAAAAAAATACATTGATAAAGTCTGACTATAGGAATGTGGATAGAGCAACATGAAGACAGCCATCTAGGTGAAAATTGTATAACTAAGACTAGGTCAGTTCAATTCAAGATGAAAAGATGTATTTGAAGTAGAATCAAAAGGATTTGTGATTGATTGCCACCTGGGGTATACTGAGAATATTGGTAGGGTTTGAGCAGGTAGAAGACAGCTAGAATTCTCACTAGGTTGTGGTATCTGGTCGAATATTGGTATAGAGTACAAACTTCAGGAACATTTTCTACATGGTCAGGGAGAGTGAAGAGAAAGGTATTAAGATAATATTAATTTTGGTTAGTGATTTTTGGTATCTCATAAAATGAAGGAATTTTTAGTGGGTAGATATGTGGATTGCACTCAAGGAAAGAATCCTGGATTAAGGGTGTAATTTTAGAACCATTAATGTAGAAATAGAAACTTGGGCATAGTATTTTATTCAGGGAGTATAAGTAGGTAGGAAGAGTGTGTTGGTACACAAATCAAAGCACGAAATTTATTTATATTTTGTATAGTACTTATAAGAAATTAACTTTATGTAACACTTAGAAATTTGTGCATGAAACATTTTCATGGTGTGTGGAATTTTTCACTTGTAATGGTATGTTGGTGCTAGTTTCAGATTTTGGAGTATTTGTGATTACAGACTTTTGGATTAGGCATACTCAACATCTCTTCATGCCAAATGATTCAGAAAGGGATTTTTCTTTTCACAATGCATAGGGTTGGAAGGTGTTTCTACTACTAAGGCGTACAGATACTTAGGATATACTTAGAGGTTGAGGAGTTTACTGGAAGAGTATTATGTTATAAGGTCACTTTTGTAACAGTTATGGAGAGTGGCAAAAATAATAGTTAAGGGCAAAGAAAGCAAAGGACAGGATGTATTGCAGTAGCAATATGTACTTACCTAAGTGAAAATGATTACCATCCGTGATACCACACTGGGCAGACCAAATGATCACAGCGAGGGGGCACGAGGCTGAGAACCTAACGTTGTCTAATACAGTAAGTGCTTAATAAATCTTTCAGCTTTTAGTCAATAGATTTGCTAGTCATCCATCCATACATGTACTATCTTCAACAGATCACAATTTTTATTTTTATTTATTTTTCTTGAGACAGGGTCTTGCTTTGTACTTCAGGCAGGCCTGAATTCACTATGTAGCCCAGGCTAGCCTTGAATTTATAGTGATCCTCCTGCCTCTGCCTCCTGAGTTCAGAGATCACAGGCATGAGTCACCGTGCCCAGCATTGTGGTGTGTGGTACCGGAGAATGAACTCAGGAACTTGTGCTTGCGAGGCAAATGCCAGAACCACTGAACTAAATATCCGGACCTTAAATAAATTTTTATTCCTAGCAACTAACATATTCCTGATTTAAATAATAGCACCATCAGAAAGCACTGTTATGAATATTTCTGAAACCAATCTTTGGGAGCATTTTATTATAATTTAAAGTTGTATCTTAACTCAAATGAGCTCACTTAGGAACCTTATCTTTCTTAACTTCCTGTTTTAGAATAGTATGTAAAACTATTGAAACTTTAAGTCTCATGAGAATATCAGACTAGAATATAGGTTAATGAATATTTTACTGTAATCATTTTTCTTTCATAAAAGAATTAACATCTGTCATACAAATATTTGTAGAAGTTTGGGATTCTTTACCTTTGTGCTTGATACAGAAACAAATAGCTGTTATTTTGCCACTATTTTTAGAATAAATTGTCTACTTTGTAATTAGTTTAAGGATGATAGTTAGCTAATTGAGTGGTTCACAGAGAGTCTTGATTTATGGTCCTTAATATAGTGTGCCAGAAACAGTAGTCAGAGGAGTCTCTTAATGAGTTTCTAATGAGAAATGAAAAGTCTGGATTCACAGTAAGTAGTAGCATAGTTTTGAGACAGGTGCAGGGAAATTATTCACATACTAAATTAGTTATGTAACTGAATCTTTATTAAACCTGAACTTTTTAGATTTAATCTTGTTCTATAACATGAACTTCTTAAGTAGCTATGTAAATTACCTTTACTCATTTTTGATAATGAATTTGAGTTATTGCTGAGTCTAACATATTAAATGGGTTCCTGTTCTGTCTTATTTCATTTTATTTTTGGAGACAGCCTAACTTGTAGTTCAGGCTGCCCTTGTACTTACTATGTAGTCCAGGCTGGCCTCAAACTCATGGTGATCTTCCTGCCTTAGCCCCCTGAGTACTGGGATTACAGGTGAGTGCCACCACTTCCAGCTCATAGATTCCTGGGTTTTTTTCTTTTCTTTTTTTTTGAGACAAACTCACATCACAGCAATCCTCCTGCCTCTGCTTCCCAAGTGCTGGGATTACAGGAGTGAGCCACCACGCCCGGCACTGTGGTATGTGGTACTGATTGCTGCTGGGTGTGAGTCTCCATACCCAGTACTGTATGTGGTTACCGGGGAATCGAACCTAGGCCCTTGTGCTTGCAAGACAGGCGCCAGAAACACTGAGCTAAATCCCGGGCCCAATTCCTGTTTTTTACTACTAGATAGCTTAAATATATATGATATATTTAATATATATAATAATATACATTATTATATTTTATGCATATTATTATAATATAATACTAGATATTAATATATACGATATATTATATATGTGATGTGATAAGTATGTGATCTGGCTTCAACCTTATACCTCACTATAATATATTATTCTAATATATATATTAAGATCATAATATAATTATATTATTTATATTATATATTGAATAATATATGTCATACAATAGATTAAATATATATGACCTGGCTTCAACCTTATACCTCACTGGTCAGGTTAAGATGTTTCTTTATGGTTTGCTGGATACACTGAGCTCACATAAATTAACACTTATAATACACTGACATCTTCTACTTTCCTTCTTAACATTCTATACATGCTTTTAGCAAATGAGATTGGTTTTTGTTTTTGTTTGTTTGTTTTTTGAGATGATGTCTCGCTTTGTAGTTTGGGCTGGCTCTGAGCTTACTGTGTAGCTCAGGTGAGCCTCAAACTCACAGCAATCCTCTCCCTCTGCCTCCTGAGTGATAGGGTTACAGACATGAGTCACCACATTTGGCATTGTTGTGTGTTATTACCAGGAATTGAACTCTGGACCTTGCGCTTGCAAGGCAGGCGCCGGAACCACTGAGCTAAATCCTTGGCCTGCAAATGGGTTTTATAATAAGTGAATACCCCAATCTTTTTTACTATAATAAAACATTCCCAGTTTTATTATAAAAATCAATAAAATTAATTATAATAGAAACTTCAGAAAAATAGCTAATAAAATACTGTTTTAGTATACAGTCATTCCTCAGTATCGATGGTGTTTTGTTCCAGACCCTGATAATTACCAGAATTATAGATGCTTAAATTTTTCTTCTGAACATTTTTGATCACTAATTGATTGAATTATTAGATGCAAAACCTGTGAGAATGAGGGACTGACTTTGCAGTGTTAGTGTATCTGTTTTATCTGTATGTAGAAAAACAACAAAGATACAAGACAGTGTCTAACTCTGCAAACTATATTGTTTTAAAAATTTATTTAAAACTATATATGGGGTATAAAATAATGATACATGTATACATTGTAAAACAATAAAAGCGTATATGTTACCTCTCATACTTATTTCTTGTGGTGATAACACTTGAAATGTGTCTTAGACATTTTCAAGTGTGCAATATATTGTTATTACGTACAATCAGTATGATATTAAACAGATCTCTTGAACTTACTGTTTCTATTTGACTGAGATTTTATGTCTTTTAACACATATTATCTCTCTAGTCCCCTTACCTATTAGCTTCAGGTAATAACCATTCTGTTTTCTAGATTCCACATTTCAGTAAGATCAGATGGTATTGTTTTACTCTAATTTTTAAAAAAATCCCAGTTAAAATAATTGTATATTCTTTAGTTTATAGCTTTCAATTTTGTAGGAATTATCCTACTTATTAATACTGTGTAAATTGCATCTGAAATTTAGGAAAAGTATTCTCATTGTTTAGTAGTAGTTTCTTTATACTAAATTGTGTCAGAGTAGAATATTCTTTGAGGTTCTGTTTTACTCCTTTCATTTGACTTAGTGAGTCTGGCCCATCAATATATGTTGTTTACAGAGAGTGTCTTTTAACAGTTGTTTCTTAACAATAACCATATACTCTAGTTGCATTTTCTTTCAGATTCATAAGAAGCAAATAGCCCTTTAAAAATACTGCATGCACTTTTATTGTACATTGAATGTTATACTCATCTTAGATTTAATTGCTGTATCCTTCAAATTGAACCGTAAACCTTTATTTTCCTATGTGGTATAGATTACAATACAGAGGTATTACATACAAAATTTGTCTGAGGGATTACTGTGATGTGATAGTCTTAAAGGCTTACTCTTAGGTCTTCAGACTGTGCTGAATTTCTTATCTAACTTCTTTAAAAAATTAGGAAATGTTTGAAAAACATACATGTTCTTTAGCACTTGTAAATATTACATTTCAACTGCATTATTGGTAAAATGTCTTCTCTAGAATTTCTCTTAGTATTAATTCATAGAACCATAAGGGATTAAAGCAGAGAAGTATGTCAGGCACCAGTAGTTGACACATTAGAGTCATTTCTGTATTTAAAAATTTGCACGTGTGATTAGGAGGACATAATAATGGCTCTTTGTAAGGCCTACTTCCTATTTGTAAGTAGGAAAATAGGTACTGTCAGAAATAGTAATGATACCCATTTTGTTTTAATTGTGAGAAATTTTGAAGTGACTGTGTGTGTGTGTGTGTGTGTGTGTTTGTGTATAATCTTTGATAGCTTCTGTCAGAACAAGGAAATTTTCTGTCTTTATCATCCTCATGACTAAATGCCCAGCACAAAAGTTCTTAGGTACTGTGTTATATATATTTTTTTCTTCAGTGGTCCTTGATATTTATTTTTAAAATATGAAGGGGCATCTGTTTTAGTTTTACTGGAAAGGATGCAGATTAGTTCTTAAAATGATTCAACCCTATTGGTCTTGCTTCTTGTTTTTTTTTTTTTTTTTTCCAAGGTTTTTTGAGACAGGGCCTTGCTTTGTGGTTCAGGCTGGCCCTGAGCTCAGCCTCCAACTCACATCACAGCAGTCCTCTGCCTCTGCCTCCCGAGTGCTGGGATTACAGGCGTGAGCCACCACGCCTGGCACTGTGGGATGTGGTACTGATTGCTGCTGGGCGTGAGTCTCCATGCCCAGTATTGTTATGTAGTTACCAGGGACTGAACCTGGGTCCTTGTTCTTGCAAGACAGGCGCCGGAACCACTGAGCTATATATCCCAGGCCCTGGTCTTGCTTCTTGATAGAAGCATGTGATCTTAGGAGAAGATAATGACTAAATGGGATTGACTCTACTTGTTTGGGAATGAGAAGAATCATAATTTGCCTCTTTCATGGCCCAAAGGTGATAAACTCAAGGAGTGTAGGATAGAGAAGACACTTTTGAGGAATAAGAAGAAACTGCCTTTATGCTTCAGTCTATAAGTTTTATTGTTTTACTTTTTCTCTAGGAAAATCAGTGAAAAGCTTTGAGAGATATTCTTGGCCTTAAAATACTTCTTTTTATGAAGGACTTGTTTTGTGTTGAAATGGAATTGCCTAAGACAAATATGGAATTCAAATATGGAGTTTTCTGTTGACTGAAATCAGATTATCAGTAGCATGGAATTACTATGACTCACTGAACTCCACTTAACCTGAAGCTGTGGTCATTTGAAACTTGCTGATATATCCCCAGAGTCACATTGTACTCACCATTGGACGCAGAGTTCTCTAACCTTGGCTTATGGGGGAAAACTCAGTCTGTTTCATAATCTGCAACCTGGGTTTTAAATATTGTTTTCAGAGTAGGACAGAAGGATGAGACCTAAGCCAGAGAGAAGAACATGTTTCTAGATTGTGTTTACCACATGCTGCTTTAATTATGGAGCTTGGAATTTATCGGATCAGTGTTAAGAGTCTTGATATTTTCACTGACATATTTTGTGATGTGGGCAATTTCTGTGTTTCAGAACCTCTGTTTATTTAGAAACGATAAATCATAGTGCCTATCTTGTTTGGATGGTTGTGAAGATTAAATGAGAGAAGCTGTGTAAAAATGTCTCCTGTATACATCATACATGGTAGATTTTTAGTAGAAATTTGTGTCCTTCTGCACTTTTCACCTTTAGCTTTGTATTGGCTGCTTGCTTTATCTTTACTCATACATGACTGTATAAGGTTGGAAAGAACTGTTAAATGCATTCTACATATAGTAAGTCATGCTAAAGTAAAAGAGACTAGGTAGGTTATTTTAGAGTTCCTGATGTTGATTTTTTACAAATATTGGTATTAGGCATTTCATTATTAAGAATCCACAGTTGGACAGAGGACTGCATCTCCTACAGGATGCAAACACAACCTGTAGGAGATTTGCATCCTCCTACAGGATGCAAACACAACCTGCTACTTTGATTTACTGTAATTATAGGAGTATTAAAACATTCTTACTTGTTCATTAGTTTCCTTCAAGTTATTCCTACTCAATACTACAGGTTGTGCAGGGTTTTGTTTTTTGTTCATTTTTTTATTTTAATGAAGTTTCTATTGATGTAGGGTTAGAAAATACAGATTTAACTCTTGCAAATGACAATGTCATTGGCATTTTTAATTCGTGACATACATAAATTATAGTTTAGCAGTTTTGTCTTCATATATTATCTAGTTAATCACCTAAAATTTAATAGCATATGTTGACCATTGTATCAGAATATTAGCTCTTTCTTTAGTAAGGTAATTGTTTATTAACTTGGATACTTTCTAGAAAATTTGTACTCTGTTCTTGAAATGTTTTATGCTATGAAATTCATTCTGAATTAAGAGGTAAGCCAAGTTGATTAAATGATGTCAATGACTGAATTTTATCTCTGGGCCCTTATACTTTCTCTGAAGCATACATTCTTTTAAATTAATTCAATGTATGCAGTTACAGTTTTTTAGAGTAAGAGGATGTAAGTGTGCATTTTTAAGGAAAAGTGATTTATACAAATCTTTATTTCCATCACTTTAAATAAGCCAGTAGTTTTGAGAATGCTCTGATATAATTATACAATTATTTTACCAGAGAATTCACTATAGCCAATTGGAAGACAGAGAAATTGGAAATAGTAATTGATTTTTGGGTCATGCTTTTTATAATTTTTATTTGTTTTGAGATGACTTTGGTATAATAAACAGATTTTCTTTCTGAAAATTTATAAAACAAAAGCTGAGGTAAGCCTGATAGAACTTTTGCTAGAATATGTGTTAAGTTGGCTACTAAATCAAACAGTTAAAATAAGCATGACATAAAAAGTCATTCTACAAAAAGATCGACACCTTGACTCATGTCACATTGAAACAACTTTTCCTTTGTGGTCTGGTAAAATGGACATGGCTTTGTTTTGGAAATGGAGGATATTGGCAAGTGATATTTTAGATGCTTGTGTGTATGTGACTAGGTATGTGTGGGGTAAATGAATATAGATCACACATTTGTATATGAGTACGTTTGGGTTGGATGTAATTTGAAAAATTGTATTGTTTTATTGCTACTTTGATTTACTGTAATTATAGGAGTATTAAAACATTCTTATTTGTTCATTAGTCTCCTTCAAGTTATTCCTACTCAATAACTAGATATCACTCTTTTGCAGAATGGCATTAGAGCTTGGCAGTATTGTATGAGCCACTTGTTGTCATATTACTCTGAGATAAGACCAAGGGAATATCTTTTTTTTTTTCAGGCTAAATGATGTGCAGAGACCACAGTTAGGTGAAGTAGATAGATTTGGTTTCAAATTTTAGTTTTGCCACTTATCAGCTGTTTGAAACTTGGAAATATATTGGACTCCTCTGAAACATCAGGTTTTTGTACATAGTTCTCAGTAGATTCCTGAGATAATTAAGGTTGCAAAGCACTTACTACTTGTCATGTAGCAAACACTCAGCTCATGCAAATTCTCTTTTCTTACATGCTTTTAAAAAACACTGGACAATTTAAAGATTGTTTGAATATTTGAAGAAAAATACAAGTTTGTTTTTAATGTTAGTTTCCAAGAAAGTGGTAGTGCTTTCTGCTCCTTGGAGAGAAAGGACTAGATCCTATATAATATGTGGTTCTCCTACATTTTATTTAGTTATATAAATATGTAGGAAAATGTAGGCATAATACTTGGTTATTATTTTATAATTTTCTTCCATGAAATAAAAATTACTCTAATTTATCTATCATAATTTAAAAGCAATTCAATATGGGAAAAATATAGTTTCCATCAAATAATATACCATCAATTTGGGAAAATTATATAGCTATACTATGTTATTAAGGTAAACTTAAAATCCCATTAGATAACTAGTATTGTCATGTTTCTGAGGTTAATTGGCTACATTCAGTTATAGGTTATGAACGGTCCCACTTGAATAATCCACCAGACTATTAGGTAGAAAGACTAATAGTTCACAGGGCTAATTGACCCTGTCAGTATAATAGAAACACTCACAAATAAAATTCTCTTGGCCAGCAGCATTGCAAATGAAAACCCCAGAAGAAACTGTTAGGTCCTGTAACCATTTTGGAATGCTATGATTCAGTTAACAGACTGTGGGTGGAGGTGGATCATGGTGGGCTGGAGGTGGGGAAGGAAGTGTAAAGGATAGGAGAAGGTTTTGGCGGGAAATTAGTTAAGCAAACTTTTACAGGGAAACATATTTTTTAAATGATTTGAACCATCTTGCATCTCTAAAAGAAGTGTGTTTGAATAAAAAATCCCTATTCTGTATCTCAGATCCTTTTATATTTGGCAGTTATTGGTAGTCATTATTGTAGTGAGGTTTGTTTTGAAAGATAAGAATAGAAAAGGAATTTTATCTTTAAACTCATTTTAGATAATATGGATCCTTAAAATAATCTGAAATATTTGTGCCATAACAGCAGCCTTCATTTATAGTGTTGTGGAAGGGTGATAATATTCTCGTTGCATTTTCTTTTGTAAAAAGATATCTTTTACATTGTCCGAAAACAATACATTATAACGAGGCTTCTAAAATAGTACAAAAAAAGATTTATGCAGAAAGAATTGATGGTATATTTCACCTAGAGTAAGAAAGACAATGTGTAATAAGGGATTTTGTGGTTTTACAGCTCAGTGCATGTATTTGAAAGCTGTTCTCTCAGCAACGTGGGTGGCAGGTTATGCTACCATATAATGTATTGTAGTTGGCTCTCCACACTTGTCAGGGTTAGTGTTCAACCATTCGGAAAATTTTCCCATTGTTCTATCATGTGAACCAAGACTAGTGTTGAATTCCCAATAACTTACAAAAAGATTTAATTGGAAGTTTGAAATTTGATTACTTATTGTTTTAATACACTACTGTATATTTAGTATTTTACCTAGTATAATTATTTTAGCCAAAAATATCAAAATCAAAATCTTATTTTTCATAGATTTTACAGAAATTTGTATACTGAATCGTGTCCTTTCTTTGTATTAGCACTCTATTTCCATCTTAAGCATTTTGCTTTAGATGGACCATAGCTCTTGGCAGCTAGTGCATTTCTAGCAAATAATACTGTTTCTAGTAAGAGTTGCAGAGGGGAAAAAAAAAACTTTGTGTGAGGTCCTTGTAAACTGAACCTTTGGAACATTACTTTATTTCTTTTTTACCCCCCTTTTGTGCTTCTTCTGTGTTTGTGTAATGGTTATAAATTACATCGTTTGAAAAGAAGAATTAAAAACATTTATTTTGTTATTTTTGTATTTTTTTCGTTACCTGTTATTTTAAAGATACACAGAAAAATAAGCAATTATGGTATTGAAATTCCATTGTGCCAGCACCTCCAGAGCATAATCCAAAAAAAACAGAAAGCCGCCTGCTGGGTTGTCTGCTGTACGCTTGTGTGAACATCAGTGTCTGCTGTTCACACACCGTGTTTTTACTGAACGTTCCTTTTGGAATAAAGACTCTGTGTTTTCTGAGTGTAAACATTTGTTGGTCCTCATATTTTCAGTTTGTGAGGATTTCAGTTTGTAGGATAAGTTGTCATAGATATATGTTATACTGTTGTCATTGGCACATCAAAAGTAGAAAAAACTATAAAATAATGAAAAGTTTGAAATGAAACTAGAAGTACTGAAGGCTATATAATGAGCTTCTGTTGGAGATAGGTGTGAATGGCTGAATTCAATATTAGTTTTTGCCCTTTAAAATCTGTTTCATTTATAAAGTGAAGTATATCTTGACAGGATTCATTTTTAAAATGAAGTTTATCATGAATGTTCTGTATCTCACTAGAAATTCAGATTGCTAAATATGTTGATTTCTTCACATTGTTTTTAGTTAGGTTTTTCACCTACATAATTATTTCCTGATTAAGGACTACATTAATAAATATATTTATAACCCTCAGAACAATTTTTCATTTTTATTCTTACTCCTATTTTGCTTCTAAGTATCATATTAGACCCAGGGAACAAATTTACAGATTGCACAGTATGATGGCAGTCTCATTCTTTATTCAGATTTGAAAAATTTCCAAAGAAGGAATCAATTATCATATAATAGGAAACTTCAGGCTTAAATTTATAAAATGGAAGTTCTGGTATATAGTCTTATATAAGGTTTATTGGAGTTATTTAACATTGTTTTCTTTAAAATATTCTATGTAGAAATTATTTTAAAAGACTAAATATGCACATCTTTGTTGAAACTTGATTTTTGTCATTTTGACCTTTTCATAAAGAAATGATTTTGGGTTAATTTACATTTGGATTTCTTTATCAATTAAAGTATACTTTTATATTTTATAATAGCCATGTGAATCTTTTAATTCTTTCTTCTGATTATTATCATGAGATCCTTGGATACTGAGAACCAGTTACAAAATTGTCATCAATAGGTCTGCTACACAAGACTGCTTGCTAATCTCATGCTCTTCTAGATTTAGTTCTTATTAATTGTGCTTAACCTTTTTTTTTTTTTTTTTTTTGTACAGAGGATAGACTTAAAAACAAAATATACCTCACATATGGCTTCTAGGTGGGGAAATAAAAGCACCAAGCTCTCAACATGTTAGTTTTCTAAGGGCCTAAGGGGCCTGAGTTTCCTGATTGCCATGAAGCCTAATTGCGCACAGGGCAACCTGGCACACTGCCACCTTCCCACTGGGCTGTTTGTGGTTGTGAATAGGGCAAAAATGCCTTTGCCTTTTCTACTTCTTGTCACTGATTGCAGTTAACATTTTTCTCAAAATGATGATGACTCACATAAAGGTTAAATTTCATGATATCTAAGCTGCAAGTGGTAGAGTGAATTCAGTGTTGTAAAAGTTCATATGAAATAAAATTTGTTACATCTGCCACAAAATACTTATTTTGTATAATATCACTTCATTTATAGATATTCAAGATTTAGTTCAATACTTTTGAAAAAAAATTATGAGTTTTCTGAACTTGATTTTCTTTTATAAAAGAATCTGTTATTTATGAATTATGGTACAAATGGAAATCAGAGATCTTGCAAGCAAAATGTGTGTTTGTGTGAGCTGTTTTAGTTATTTTGAAAGCCTATTATTGAGAATACTGAGAGGTATTTTCATTTGAAAAGTGGAAATGAATGTTTGGTTTTTACTTCTGCCTGGATCTGTAACAAAAACTTTGTTGGATATCATAGGTCGTGCTTTATTTTTGTGCATAGTTTTCATGAGACAATATTATGAGACTTTGAAACAGTTAAGTTAGTTTCTTCTTTTCTTCCCAGTCTTCTTCCAATTTTTACTTCTGTTTAAAGCATATGTAATTGAAATCTTTATTGGTACATTACATGTACACATCACGATTGTACTCAACAATGAGAATTTGTACCAGTATATGACACAACTTAATTCTCATTTTTTCCCATAGCCCTACCCACCCTACCACCTCCACCCCCTATATACATAAACTTTGTTTCTTTTCTTTTTTGTTATAATCTCATTATTTTTCCCCTTCACCCTATTTCACTTTGAGTATTTTCTATTTCACAATATATAATATACAATTCTAGAACTCACTTACATCTTTATTTTCTCATACCAGAGAAAAGATACGATATGTACCTATCTGTGACCTATTTATTTCACTTATGAGGATATTCTCAAGGTATGTCCATTTAAGTATAGATGATTCAGACTTATCCTTTTTTATGGCAGAGTAATATTCCATTCAGTAGAAGAACCACAGCTTTCTTATCCAGTCTCCAGTTGATGGACAGTTGGGTTGTTTCCAAGATTTAGCAATCACAAACTGAGCTGCTATAAACATGGGTGCACATATGTGACTGTGATATGAGTCTTTTAATTCTTTTGTGTATATTCCTAGCAGAGCGATGGCTGGGTCAGATGGGACCTCCAATCCTAGCTTTTTGAGGAATCTCCAAACTGATCTCCACAGGGGTTGTACGAGTCTCACCAACAGTGGAGAAGGGTTCCTTCTTCTCCGCAGCTTCGCCAACATTTGCTGCTGGCTAATTCTGAAATGGCAGCCATTCTTTGTGGAGTGAGAAGAAATCGCAGCATTGTTTTCATCTGCATCTCTTAAATGACTAATGATGTTGAGCATTTCTTCATATGCTTCTTAGCTGCTCTTACTTCTTCCTCTGAAAAGTATCTGTTCATTTCAGATGCCCATTTTTGAATTGGGTCTTTAAATTTGAGTGGGCTGATTTTTTTTCCAGCTCTTTATATATTCTAGATAGTAACCCTTTGTCTGAGGAACAGCTAGTAAAGATTTTTTCCCACATTGTTGGTTGCCTTTTTGCTCTGTTGGTGGTTTCCTTTGCTGTGCAGAAGATTTTTAAAAGAATGAGGAACCATTTGCTGATTTCTTCAGCCAATTCCTGTGTTATAGAGGTTTTGTTCAAGAAGTCTTTCCCTAAGCCAGTGTCTTCAAGAGTTTTACCTAACGTGTTTTGCAGCAGGTTTAGAGTGTCTGTTTTAATATTTAGGTCTCTTATCACTTTGATTTTAGCTTGGTACATGGTGAAAGAGATAGATCTAGCTTTAGTCTTTGGCAAATTAAATCCCAGTTTTTCCAGCACCATTTGTTAAAGAGGCTGTCTTTCCTCCATTGAGGATTTTTGGTTCCTTTGTCAAAGATGAGGTGACTCAGTGTATCTGGGTAGTTTCTGGATCTTCTAGTCTACGCCGTTGATCTTCAGGTCTGTTACTTTGCCAATACCATGCAGTTTTTATCATGGTGGCTTTATAGTATAGTTTCAGGTCCAAAGCTGTAATACCCCCACCATGTCCCTGTTGCTTAGAACTGCTTTTGCTGTTCTAGGTCTTTTGTGGTTCCAGATGAAAGTTTGGATTTTTTTCTCTAGATCTGTGGAATATGCTGTTGGGATTTCAATCGGGATTGCGATCGGGATTGCGTTGAATTTGTGTAGTAGTTTGGGGAGTATAGCCATTTTGATGATATTGGTTCTTCCTACCCAGGAGCAAGGTATGTCTCCATTTTTTGATATTATCTT
>PVIR01026365.1:0-24192 GCA_004026965.1 Petromus typicus | reverse complement strand
AGGTTTTTTGAGACAGGGTCTCGCTTTGTGGTTCAGGCTGGCCCTGAGCTCAGCCTCAAACTCACATCACAGCAAACCTGCCTCTGCCTCCCGAGTGCTGGGATTACAGGCGTGAGCCACCACGCCCGGCACTGTGGTATGTGGTACTGACTGCTGCTGGGCGTGAGTCTCCATGCCCAGTATGGTATGTGGTTACCAGGGATTGAACCCAGGTCCTTGCACTTGCAAGACAGGTGCCGGAACCACTGAGCTAACTCCCCGGCCCCATAGGTTTGTTTGTTTTTGAGACAGGGTATTCTGAGACAGGCTGGCCTGAGTTCACTGTGTAACCAAGCTTGGCCTTAAACTTACAGCAATCCTCCCGCCGCAGCATCCGCAGTACTGGATCACTGGCATGCACCATTATACTCAGCACTCAGCTTTTTAAGTATAGCAGGTCTCCTTTGAACTGTCATGCCTGATTCCGGACAAAGGGTGTCAGTGCAGTCAGATAGATCTTACATTCATATTGGGAAGAACTTCCTGGTTATGATGGTCCTGAGCCACCAGAACCGGCCTCTGAGGAAGGTGGGGGAGACTGAAGTACAAGGGAGCAGGCCAGTGACAGGAGTGGCAGTGCTGGCACCAGAGTAAGACGCCACTTCTGTAGGGGAAGCCCTGCCCCCCGGAGCGCCCCTGAGCGGCGGGGGAGAGGCTTACTCTGCTGCATAGCTGGGGCTGAGAGCTGTGGGGTCCCCTGAGGCTAAACAACACCGGCTCCATAAAGGAAGTGCAAGGCAGCGCATAAACAGCGCGGCCCACAGTGATTAAAGGAAAACAAACAGACAAAGACTATCCCCTAAGGGGCTGGTTTGGGGGTGGTTGAAAACAAGGAAGTGGGGCTGTATATAAGTGCTGAGAGCCCTGACAATAAAGGCTTCTCCACCATTTGTCTCTTCCTGATGACCCTCGGCCCATGGTTCGATGCCAGATGAGTAGCCCTGGGAACAGGACCCGACAGGAGCAGTTCTCAGTCAGGGTGGCGTCACATCAGGATAAGCCACGTCACTTACTCCGCACCAGAATCAGGACACATTACCTCAGTGGTCCTGGAGAGTCCCATCCCACAGCCACACCCAGACAGCACCTCACCTCAGGCACCGGCTCCTTCTGGATCTTTTTCTTTTCCAATAGTAGGAATTGTAGCCCTACTTGCACTGAGATACTCACCCCTCCCCTTCCTTTATGCTGAAATACAATCTCACAAAGTTGCTGAGTTGCCCAAACTAGGCTCGAACTTGTGACCCTCTCCACCTAAGAGTGCTGGGATTACAGGCATGAGCCACCACACCCAAAAGTGCCTGTTTGATTTTTTTTACCCTTGTCTGGGATCAAACTCAGGACTTCATGCTTGGCCAGGCAGGTGGCGCCCCTGAGCTACATCCCCAGGCCTCTTCAGTTTTGAGATAAAGTAACCACAAGCCTCCCGCTGAAATGTGAACAAAGATCAGAAATGGATTTCTGAGCAATTTTGTTGAAAAAAAATCACTAAATGTGATCAACACACAAATAGAGGTGCCACACAGAGTAAGGACGTTTCCACGCAGCCTGTAGCCAGCCTGAGTCCTTGTCACACCCTCCAAGGTCAATAGCAGTGGCTGGTACTTCAGAGCACTGACTGTGTACCTGCTTCTGCGGCCTGAGCGCTCCGATACGGTCATGCTGAGCCCCACGGCAGCCTTCAGAGGAGAAAGCCATGGCCCGCAGGGCCACAGCCTGTTGAGACAGGAGCCTCCCCCGCGTTTGGTCCTACTGAGCGTGCCCGCATACCTTCAGTCCGATAACGTTCTGCCCGTTCACCTCGCACAAGCAGTGGCTGGTGAGGAGTCCGTTTCGGGCCGCAGAGCTCCCTTTGACCACAGAAATGACCTTCCCCTTCTTGATAAAGAAGCCAACTTGGCCCGAGCTGTCCTTATGCATCGTGACCGTCCGCTGGAATGGCCTGGCAGAAAGGACAGTGAGCTGGGCCTCGGGAGGTGAGTAGGCTCCCGCGGAGCGTGTGCTGGGGCCTTGCCACTCACCTGTCCCGAACGACCATGACAATCTTCTCTGCTGACGCCTTCTTCAGCACCCGGTGGGCTTTGTCTGTGCTCCACCCGGCACAGTCATGCCCGTCGATCTGCAGGATCTGGTCTCCAAAGCGCAGCCCCACCAGTGATGAGGGGGTGTTGGCCTGGACCAGCTGCACAAAGAGCCCCTGCAAGAGGCAGGGCCCACGGTTAGCTCCACCGGCCTCCCCAAGGGCTGCTCTTGTCCTTCTAATACTCTGGGAGCCTGCCGGGGCCCCAGGACTGCAGCATCTCTGTGTGGCAGGTAGGACAGTCATCCTATTCTCCTGGGGAGGAGGCGGCCAGAGCACACAGGCTGAGTCTGGATTTCAGCCAGCTCCAGAGGCCGCAGCCCGAGCCATGCTACTGCACCCTCGCTCCCAAAGACATCAGGTGTCTTAGCTTCCTCCATGGACAGCTCTAAGAAGCAGATCCCTGGAAGCCAGGGCCAGAAAAGGGAGGCTCTGAGTGACAGGAGCCCAGAAGGGCCTGATGTTCTCCAGCTGCAACCCAGCACCAGGGTCCTGGGGTGAGGTCCGCGCCTTCTGACAGCCCGAGGAAGAGTGAGTCCTGTGCACTGGCCCTCGGGTTGTGTGACCAGTTGTGCCCCTCGCTGCAGTAGAAACTGTCCAACATCAGCACCACCCTGGAGACTCCACTGCTCTCCCAATGGCTACCTTGTCTATGGCCCGCAGCCGCAGTCCCGTCTTGCCACGCTCGTCCTTGCACAGATGGATCTCCCGCACTCCGGGCTTGATCTCCGCACGGCGCACGCCCAGGTTGTTCCCGGACACTGGTGCCACCAGCTGGCCAGGCCTGGGGCCAGAGACTGTCATCTGCGGGCACCAGGGAGCAGGAGGTTACTCTTGCGTCTGGAGCCTCGGGCATCAGAGGTCAGTGCGGAGGATGGGCCGGGTGCGGGGGTTTGGAGCAGGACCGGGCAAAGGAGAAGAACCCCGCAGTCTTCGGGCCCACCCTGCCCTGAAACCAGGTACCCTCGAGGAACCGAGAGAGCGTGTGGACCCATAGTGCCACTAGGGGGCATCAAAGTCCACACTTTGAAAAAGGAGCGAGAAAAGGGAACGGACAGGAAGAGGGATGTCCCTAATTTTCCAAAGGAAATTAATATCAGGAAAAGATCCCCTTAAAATTCACTTAGGAGGGAGCTGTAGGGGTTAAGATGTAAAAATAATTAGCATATGTTATGTATACATACCCACTCGCCAAGATGAACATAATCATGTACTGCCAACATGTATGGTACTGATAAAATTTTTATAAGTGAAATTCATTAAAAGTAGAAAGTATATTTACAGTAAATGGTGATCAATAAGTATAAAAGGGATCAATGTGACCTTTGTCTTGAAAAGTATTTAAGGCAAAAAGAAATTGATGACAGTTTCCTCCTAAGATGCAGTAACAAAGCGAGGAAAATAATTCTCAACTACTCTGTTAAACCTGCTATGAGAAGATCCAGCCAGTTCAACAGGCAACAAGAGGAGAAAAACACAGAGGCACAACAACCTATAAAAGAAGAGAGACAACTGTTCCTGCTTGCAGGTGACATGATGATGCACTAGGAAATGCCAAGGATGCACCCTACAAGAAACCACCAACAGAGTGAAGAGACCATCCACAGAACAGAAAAGTGTCTGCCAACTATGCCTCAGACAAAGGGCTAGTATCTGGAGTGTATAAAGAACTTAAAAAGCATACCCTCCTCCAGTCTAAAGACACAGTCCAAAAATGGGTGTTTGAAATGAACGGTCACTTCTCAAAGAAAGAAGTACAAACAGAAAATAAATACATAAAATAACTCAGTGTCTCTGGTCAATGGAGAAATGCAAATTAAAACAACACTGACATTCTATCTCCCTCCAGAAAGAATGGCTACTGTGAAGAAATCAACCAATAACACATGCTGGCGAAGCTGTGGAGAAAAAGTAACCCTTCTCCATTGTAAACTGGTCCGACATTACGGGAATCAGTATGGGGATTCCCTAAAAACTAGAACTAGAGGTTCCACCTGACACAGCCTCACTTCTTCCAAGTATCCTCCTAAAAGAGTTAAAAGGATCATACTGCAATCATATATGCATGCCCATGTTAACAGCAGTATAACTGGAATAGCTAAATCACAGAAACACACCATATGCTTATCAACAGATTAAACAGATAAAGTAAACATGATATTTATACACAATGGAGTAACACTCTGCCATAAAGAAGGATAAATTTGAGTCATTTTTAGGTAAATACATGTACCTCAAGATAATAATTTCGAGTGAAATAAATGAGACTCACAAGTTTAAATATCACAAATACCTTGTGTAAGAAACCCAAAGGAGTGAGACAGAGGATAGACACTGGAAGTAGAAAGAATATTTCAAATAAGAAGGGGGATGGGGAGTGAGGAAGGGAAAGGGAAGAAAAAAAGGAATTGTAAAAAGACAATAGAAGGAATAAAGTTGCAACAAAATTTTTGTAAATGGGGAGGGAAAGAAAGTTTGAAGGAAGAGGATGAGAATAGGGAAAAAAGAATTAAGACATTACCTGCAGATAAAAATTCCCTAAGACGAATGTGATCATTATATATGGTAAGTATGTACAAATAAAAAGAAAACCCACAGGAGTCTACCATTAAACTCCTGCATCTAATAAATGAGTTGAGCATTGTCACAAGATATAAGGTCAACATACAAAAATAAAGTATGCTGGGCACAGTGGCATGCACCTGCAGGCCCAGCTGCTAGGGAGGCTGAGGTAAAAGAACCACTTGAACTCAAGAGTTCAAGACCAGCCTAGATACATACAGAGACCTGGCCTCAACATTAAAAGATAAAAAAATCTATTATACTTCTGTGTAGTAAAAAGGAATGAGCAGAAACTGAAATTAAAATACAATGCCAGTTGTAATCACTCCAAAAAAAAAAAAAAAAGGAGATACGAATAAATCTAAAAAACAAAACTAGGCACACATCTGCAACCCCAGTACATTGGAGGCTGAGGCAGGAAGATCATTATGAATTTGAGGCCACCCTGGGCTACACAGTGAGCTCAAGGCCAGTCTAAACTACATAGTGAGACTCTGTCCTAAAAAATCAGAAGAAAAATGTAACAAAACGTATATAAATTACATGCCCAGGGGCCGGGGATTTAGCTCAGTGGTTCTGGCGCCTGTCTTACAAGCGCAAGGACCAGGGTTAGATCCCCGGTTACCACATACCATACTGGGCGTGGAGACTCACGCCCAGCAGCAACCAGTACCACACACCACAGTGTCGGGCGTGGTGGCTCACGCCTGTCATCCCAGCACTCGGGAGGCAGAGGCAGGAGGATTGCTGTGATGTGAGTTGGAGGCTGAGCTCAGGGCCAGCCTGAACCACAAAGCAAGACCCTGTCTCAAAAAAAAAAAAAAAAAGTATATAAATTACATGCCCAAAGTGGCAAAACACTGAAAAATATTATCAGAGAACATCTAAATAAACAGGTCACATATATCCATAGGTTGAAAGAACTAATAAAACTATCAACTTTCTTCAAGTTGATATACAAATATCACAAAATTTCTATCAAAATCTCAACAGAACATTTTGTAGATATATACAAGGTTAACATAAACTTTTAAAGGAAAGTCAATGAAATTAAAATAGCTAAAAGAATTCAAGCAAAAATAAAAACAATGGAGAAAATCTAAACTTACAAAAATGCATTTATCATCTCATTTTTATTATATTAGGACAAAGAATGATTAAACCAAGAGATATCCAGTTACTTCCTTGCTTTTGGTTGTATCTCTCAGGGTAATCATCAGAGTGTTATGGTACCTGAGCACAGGTACAGGGGCACATGCTTGTAATATCAGCACTGAGGAGGCTGAGGCAGGAGTGTGATGAGTTTGAGGCCAGCCTAGGCTCCATGCTGAGTTCAAAGCCAGCCTGAACTATGTAGTGAGACTTTTTCTCAAAAAACAAAACAGAGAAAAAAAGAAGTGTTGTTTCAGAGCAACACCCTAATCTGTTACCAGTTTTTTCTCAGTCTCATCTTTGTCTCTAGCTTCATCTTTGTTGTCTTCCTCCTGTCAGATTCTCATCTGTCAGTGGCCTTATAAGGAATTCTCCATTGTCACTTCCACCAACTTCATGAAAGCCTGTGGCCTCAGCAGGACTAGCCATGGCACCTTGCCACCGACTTCACAGACTCCAGAAGAGGCTGGTGGACAGACAGCCTAACGGAGGACGGCACTGACTGGAAGGGATCAGTGGGGACTGAGTCTACAGCTGAAGAGGGCTTCAGGGCTTCAGTTGTAACTACTTCTGTGTGATAGTTTTGCTTGCTCTCTGACGCCATGCAAAGCAGGAAATTTTGTTTGACTGGGGGAGTAGAGGTGGGCAACGCGTTCCTGTCTCAGCTTTTGGGTGACAGGCAGTCCTCTGTCCAGCGCTCCTGAGCTCATACTGGGTTTGATTCTCACTCTTCATCCATCTGGCTCAGGCCACAGCTGAAGTCACAAGTCAAGCAAGGGTCACTGAGGACATGAAATCATGGAATCTCTGAATTTTTAATGGAGACTAAAAAGTGCAAGTAAGACCCAGAGACCTGAGTAAGAAAGCTGGGGGAAAAGAAGAGACTCAAAAAGACACCAAAGAGACGTTTGCTAAAATGGCAAGACCCTCAGGAGAGAGGACTGGGACAGTCTGTGCTTGTAGCAGGCAGTAGATAAATACGTACATTGTCACCCTCTGGAATCCGAGGCAGGCTCTGCTGGATTTGTTGGCTGGAGAGGGAAAGACCCATGTAGTCGTCCAGTTCTGCCAGGTTTGGATACAGAACTGATGGAGAAGAGGAGAGCAGGTGTTACTCAGGGGCCTGCGCTAAGCTGCCCCTGCCTGGCCACTCATTTTTAGTAAGAGATAGAACCTGGACATGCTGTTTATTGCCACAGATACAGCATCCCCCAGAATGCCCTGGAAGCCCAGGAGCACTTGCCTGGTGATGTGAGTCATCTCTTCAGAGTGTCTGAGGTGCAGGAGGCTCTGCTTTTGCCCAGGAGCAGCCTGGGACCCAGAGTCCCCAGGTACCACTTTGGTATTAGACTCTTCTGATTTCAACATTGATGATTTCAACACAAAGCTAGCGTTGGTGCCCAGGCCACGAGGGGTTCACAGATGGCTGGAGGGGCCTTGGAGCCAGGACAGCCCCCAGAGAGGCAGCCTGCACAGTGGCAGAGTTGGCCTTTGTTCAAGTTTGCTACACTATAACCTGACCCCAAACTGCCACAAACACCTCTAGGGGGTGCCACGGAAATCCTGATCTCTTCATACAGCCTTCCCTGGTGGCTCCAAATAAGGAAGTACTGTTCCCTCTAAACCAGTTTTCCCAGTGTCCCCTCAGAGGGGTCTGGTGAGGGCAAAAACTGCATAAAGCCCTCAGGGAGAGAGAGGCAAGGACTGGAAATGACTGGAGAGGGGCAGCCATGTCCTGAGAGCCACCAATAAGCAAAGGCTCAGGCAAGTGCCCCCTTCCCTCTCCTCAGAGTCCCAGCGTGTTGTCTGGGGAAGCTGTGGTGCTGATTTTCATGTCGGGCTCACTCACCTGAAGGTGGGGAGATAGCTGTCTCCTGGATGGGAGGCATCCTGGGCGAGGCTCTGGCCTGGGCCTGGAAAGGGACATGGAGAGCCCGTTAGTTGTGGCCAGGACCTCAGGGGTGTGTGGGGCCTGGGGATCCCCGAGACAGAGGAGGTTTCTGGGGACCGAATAGGCAAAGCCCATGCCTGCTGGCTACCCCGTACAAGCAGCCTTGCCCATGGGTCTCCCATAAGGGACAGAGAGGGTGAAGGGACAAAGCTGATGTGGGAGGTCCATCTGGAGCTGCCTGGTCTGTTCCCCTCATGCTGTGAATCCACTGGCCTTGGTCTCTGGATCCTTTCTCTGCCCAGAAAGCCCTGCGGTAGGGACCTGAGTGCTGTGGGGCTTTCAGGAAGGCACGGTTCTGAGTGCCTCACACACTGTACCCTCCAAAGAGAGCCTCCCTTTGTCACCTTGGGGAAAACCTCAGCTCTCCATGGGACCCCAGGCTCAGAGAGCCTGCAGACCCACCTGGATGACTTGGTCCACCTTCAGGTCCTCCAGGGATGGGTACAGAGCAGACATGGCTGGTCTTCGGAACTCTACAGAGCACAGAGGATGGGGAGGGTTGAGGATGCGGCAGCTCCCGCTCTCCTAAGAGGAAGCACTCTGCCTCTCAGCACCTCAGACACGAACACAGCAGAGGAGTTGGCCCCACCTTAGGGGAAGAGGAGCCAGCATTTGAGCCAGTGAGTTGGTTCCCGAGCTCATGGCTTCCTCCACTTGTGAAATCCATCTCCACCTGTCTGGGTGGCTCTGGGCTTTGTAACACAGGCTCTGGGGACCAAAGGACATCCCGCTTTCCAGGAAAGCCAGGGTCATGAGTCACATCCCTCCCTGCCATGTCGAAGGTCAGACAGGCTCACAAATTCTGATCACTCAGCTCCTAAATTCAATCCAGCTACTGCCTACCAGGCCTAGGTTAGGGGTTGGGACAGTGTTACCCGACAATACAAAATGGTTGGCACTTGAACTTAGAAAAGCCCCACGACGCTCTGAGATCCAACTCCGGGTTTGTCTGGTTTTTGTTTTGTTCAAAGGAACTATTATTTATCAAGAAATGGTCTCCTTCCTTCCTGGATGAAATGTGTGGGAGGAGCCTTCTCTTCCTGGACCCTTTCCCTTTGCGCACTAACTTCCGGTGACACACCTCCAGGCCCCTGCTGGGCAATCTGTTCCCGCCCCTGCCCCTGCCCCACCTCCTTGCTGCCCTCAGTTCCTCTTGAATGAGAAGTTCTGCCCAGGAAGAGAGGTCATTGTCTCTTTCACTCTGGGCTCTGCCCTCCAGGACTGGTGCTGGGCCAGGTTCCTGCCCTGAACTCTTCAATAGTCTTCAATCTGTTTTCCCAGTTGCAGCAGGACTGCAGTTTCTGTGTCATTTGTCTACTTGCCCACACGAAAGGTCCATGTGACAAAGGAATGCCCAGTGGCCACACAGGGAACCTAATGGGTGGGACGTGCCAGGGATGACATGTCTCCAGTGCCTGCCAGGACCAGCACTGCGGGGCACTCTCCGAGTGAGCCAGAGGCGCTGGAGACACCTGGGGCATCACTGCTGATCTCTGTACCTGCTGTTTGCATGTGTCCTCCTAGGTCCCACAGCCCCAACTTTTCTAATCCGTCATTAGCCCCCTCCCCCATATCGCAGACATCCTTCATCTCCTATCATCTCTTCACAAGACAATATCCTCCAAAGCGGTTCCTACCTCCCCTCCCACTGCTCTGCAGAGAGCGGCCACCAGGCCTTTCACAGGGAGGCCAGCATGCCGTGCCCCTGCTTAAAGGCCCTCAGTGGCTCCCCTTCAGTCTCTGAATCTATCCTGTGTTTCTGAACGTGGCCCACAGCTTCCTGGTTCCTCCAGAAACTGGAACTGGTATCCTCTAGGTCAACTAAACAAATTTTATTTAACCTTGCAGAGTTAGAACATTTAAATTTGAGGCCTCAACGCAAAACACAAGATACTTCGTGAATAATCTACTTTCCCACTAAAACATAGGAAGCTCTGTCCACTTTGGCCTGCAGCTGAGTAGCGACAGTTGAGGAGCCGACTGCAGAGCACCCAGGCCTCACCGCTCTCTAGCGTGCTTATACCTAGGCCACTCTACTCAGTGGTATCGAGTCCCACAGAGATTTGTCTGCATCCTCTGCCTGTGTTTCCTGCATGTCCTTTCCCAGCCTCCACTTCCAGCTGCAGTCACTGTGAACTACTTTCTTGTTTGGGAATGTTATGTTTTCACGTCTCCGGGAATGTTGGGCCTTCTATCTTTCATTCTCCTCCAGTGTTTGCTCCTCCCCTGACTTTCTCTTAACCACAAGATCTTTCTTCTTCTCCTCCTCCTCCTCCTTCTTCTCCTCCTTCACTGCTATGTGGGATCCATGCTCTTACCAGATTATTTTTTTAATGCAGGTTAGATGTAAAGATTTTATATCTTTATTTTTATCTTCATTTCATCCTCCTCCTTTTTTTTTTTTTATCTTTATTGGTACATTAAATATACACATCATGATTGCACTCCATAATGGGGATTTGTACCAGTATAAGACACAACTTAATTCTCATTTTTTCCCATAGCCCCACCCACCCTACCACCCCCCCATATATATAAAATTTGTTTCCTTACTTTTTTGTTACAATCTCAACATTGCCTCCTCCTTTTTTTTGAGACAGGGTCTCACTTTGTAGTTCAAGTTGGCCCTGAGCTCAGCCCCGAACTCACAGCAATCCTCCTGCTCTGCCTCCCAACTGCTGGCATTACAAGCGTGAGCCACCATGCCCGGCATTGTGGTATGTGCTTACCAGGGATCAAACTTGGGACCTTGTGCTTGGTAGGCAGATGCTGCAACCAGTGAGCTATTTAGAAGATCTTCTTTCTTGCAGGAAACCTGCCTTGACTTGTGCCCTCTCATGTTCTTACTCCAATGGACTCTTCACTCCTCCCACAGTTGTCTCTTCATTAGTCTGACTGCCTCATTAGCCCGGGAGCTCCAAAAGGGCAGGAACTAGACATTCTCATTAGCTGCAGAGCCCGTAGCCACACATGCAGCATGGAGGCCAAGATGGTGCATTCCTCCCAGGCAGCCATTTCTCTCCTTGTAAAGCAGAGTTCCAGTGTCCTAGTAACAACTGCCTGCCAACGACAGAGCCAAGGACGCGGAGTCCAGTGTGCTTTGTGTGCCTCTCAGAGTTGTATTTTGTTTTTATAAATTTGAATGAGTGTGGACATTTTAAAAATAAAGATATAAAATTCTTCACATCTAACCTGCATTAAAAAAATAATTCGCTAAGAATGTGGATCCCACATAGCAGTGCTCACCTGGGGCTTCCTCTTACATGGGCTGCACTTGCTTTCTTGGTCCCCAAAGTACCCACCTGGCCCTTTGATGACTGACACTGCCTGCCTGACTTCCAAAAGCAGTCAGTTCCAAATCCTTGTCCTAAGCTGGGCTTTGGCATAGAAATAACCATCCTAAGAGGGTAAGAATTTCCCAGGGGAAGAAAGAATCTGGCTCTGACCTCTTTCAGGCCAGTGGGAGGAACAGAACATCTTTACCGGGGAGTCTTTATTTGGGGACAGTCCACAGCAGTTACCATTTATCAAAAGTCTGTTTTGCCACCCAGGATCAGGCAAATATGAGCATAAAAGGCCACCTCTGCCCTGCCTTTCCTTCAACACTGAAGAGCAAAGTAGTTATATTTGGGGCAGCTGCCCTCTGGGAGAGCACCGGATCAGCGATTCATTTCCTGAGGATGCCTCGCTGACTCTTTCACTGCTGTCCGCCTTCTCTGCACCCCTTCTCAGTACTGTCCTTGGTTGGAAGGGGGTGAGGGGTCTCAGGAGGCAGGTATTCCTCTCTCCTATAGCAGTTTCCCAGATAGTGGGGGAAGGGCTCCCTGCCAGCAAAGATGCTCTGTATCTCGTCTAACCATCTGGCGATTCACTTCCCACTCGACACTGCAGCATTCACTGAGTGCCAGGCAACCTGGATCTGCCTCAGTAGTGCTGGTCTCTGCACAGTGCTCCTCTCTCCTCAGTGCAGTGCTCCTTCAAGGCTCCTACAGAGGTTACTTTGGTTACTTTTCCAGGCCTGCCCACTAGCTGGGAATATTCAGCCTTTGACCTGTACTGCCTCGATTTTGCAAGTACTTATCATATTTATGATTAATATCTGACTTTTCCCTTAGAGTGGACTCTACTTCACAAGGGAGGGGCTGTGTCCAGACAAACAAACCACCCCAACTCACCAAGATAGTGCCCCGTCTACGTACACTAGCAAAAATTTTTATTTGACTAAATAGATCAGAAGTTTCAAGAAACAATCTGCAAATAAAACAAACTGTGCAGGCATTTTTGGTTCTTATAAACCTAGGGAAACTCAGCTGGTATTTAAGAGACAAGTCAGAACAAGGACTTCTTATCACAGAATTAACTATTCACGACAATAAACCGTCTTCCGTTCTGCACAATTCTTCAAATGTCTCCTGTCAAGCCTTCGTGTAGGCAAATAAAACAAAATCTGCGTATACAGTTTTAGATAAGCCACTTGTAAGCTATCCTACTTATTACTTACAGCATGCAGAAATCGATATACCAGGCTACTGCCGGGAAAGGGTTTCCTCACCATTTTGCAAAGTCACTGTGAACTCTAATCACCAGAAGAGCACACAGGTGTCTGTCTTGATTAGTAGTTGTCACACTGAATCCACCATCTGAGACATATGTTTAGCCTTAGACTCAAGCTTGTGAAATGCAAACTGTTGGCAAAGTTTGGTTGAAATCTTCTCCTATTAAATCTAATTTACGTGTATTCTTTTATCATAGATTGTCACTTTCCTCTTTTACAGCAAGGCATCCTAATTTATTTTTGGAGACTACGGGGGAACCATGGCACGGTCTCAGGATACACCAACCCCTCCTTCAACCTCAATCGCCCGCTTTGAGAAACTGAAGCACCAAGCACAAACTCCATGCATTGGGACACTGAGAGAAGCCTGACAGTCTCTAGGGCCAGTCCTCAACGACCGGCCTCGGTCTGCCCATTTGAGACACGACTTGACCGTATTTCAATTATTCGCTTCCACAGCGCCCAGACTCGGCCGGAAGTGACGTCTCCTACTTGCTCTGTGCTACGGCGCCTGCGCAAAAATTCCTCTGCGCTGCGCAGTGAGCTCCCAGAATTCCCCGAGGCTACGGGAAGAAAGATGTCTACCTCCTCCGCGCGAGTCTAGTTGGTCAGGTGGGTTACTGAAGTCCACTGCCCTCAAACTTTTCCCAGATCCCAGTGACTAGTGCCATCACCCACAAAATAAGATCAGGTAAAGCAGTAGGGTAAGAAAAAGTGGAAGTCTAGGTAGAGCTCTGCGTCCCATCTTGGGAAACGGTGTGTCACCTGAGCTTTAACGTGCACCGGCGGGCGGGTGGTGGCACCGACCTGTAATCCCAGAAGCCTGGGAGGCTGAGGCAGGAGAACTGTTACTGCTTGTCCACGCCTGGCAATTTAGTAAGAATGTCTAAAAATAAAAAGGGCTGGAGAAGTAGCTCAGTACAAAAGGCACTGAGTTTAGATCCCAGTGGCACAGGAGGGGGAGGGGGATGAACAGGTGTACCCCGGGCTCTCACAGCCCTGGCCTCTGAGCTCTTGCGGGTACTGAAAAGAATGGAGCACAACTGAGCCTCTCCCTCCTGACCGAAAGTGCTGTACCGAGGCAGCATTTGGCCCCCAGGAGGGCAAAGCTTCCCTGCTGCTACTAAAAAAAAGAGGCCCCGCCTTTCTTTTGACTTCAGAAGGGATCTCAAGCCCTTGAGTATTTCCTGCCTAACCTTAACGTCACTATCCCTTCCACCTTCTCACCGGGGATTCTGGTTTGGCCCAGATAACTGATAACTGTGTTGAGTTGAGACTAACCTGCCCCTCCGCGGGAACCACCCATCAGTGACTGGCGATTGGGATTCTGCCATTAAGGCAAAGAAACTTGAGTGTAGCTGAGCAGAAGACTTCCCGCGGTGAAATCAAACCAGTGTCTGATATAAAAGACTCACTTGGGTCTGTGGGGGACAGGAAAGAGTAGGAAACAAAAGTCTGGAGAAAAGGCCAATAGCGATGTGGCCATAAAAGATAGAAGGTTCAAGCAGCACAGTATGCTATTTCAAGGGTTGGGAGATTTATTAGCTAAGTGGCACCAGCCTGGCTGGAAAGGGCAGTCTTGAGTTTGACTCTCAGGACTACAAAAAAAATAAATAAATAAATAAAATCACACTTCTGTTAGAAAAAAAAAAAAAGAGGGCAGGGACTGAGAGATTTAGGCCTAAGAGTTGGGCTGCCTTTTGCATATTTCTGACTTCCTAGGGATTGTCTTTGTGAAGCTTTACCAGATGTGCTGACCCTCCACTGCAGCCCCACCAGATTCCTTGTGGGCCGACCCAGACCTGTGAGAGTTATCCTTAGCTGCTGCCCTTCCCTCTCACGGCACATGAGATATGGATTCTCAGGCCTGTGTTACCCTGACCTCTCTCATGTCTCTAGTCTCACCCCCTCTTGGTGCATTTCCTTCATTCCAGGCTGCTTGTTTGCTCTGAAACTCAGTTTGCCAACTCATGCTTCCAGCTTCAGGAGGTGCTGCTCCGTTAGGCATGAGTACCATTTCCACACCTCCTCCCTCCTCTGTGTTCATCACCGGTGAACTCCATTTCTGAGCCTGACCCCAGATCCAGCACCGAGCTTCAGAGATCAGCAACCTCATGTGTTCACCTTGTCCAGTTCTTCGTCCGGGACACATAAGAGCCAGAAAGAAGCCCGCATAAGACCCCATCTGGTAACGTGCTCATTCCCCTAGATTCCTCTAAGCACCTACTGTGAGCACGGCCTTCTTGAGGAATTCCACGGTGTACTACGTTTGCTTGTCATCAGAAATGCCACCCATTTGTGGGTCCTTCTTGTTGAGCACGGGACCCGGCACATAGCAGACATATAGTTACTGTTTTAGTGGTAGAAAAGCAGACACAGAAGGAAGGGAAAGCTGAAATCCCAGATATACAGCCTTTCTCCCATATTCCTACGTGTTTACAGTCAGCAGGAAATCCTTTGAAAAATAACCCTGGGCCTAGAAAGGGAAAAGAAAAAAGTCTTAATGTGAAGGGCTGAAAGGTTTCTTGGCTCCTGCCATTTGACAGCAGAAGACTTTGCTTAGTTCTGGGCTAGTGGCTTCTGCAAGTAATTGGCCTCCCTGAAAAGAATCCATTTAATCCTCTCCCACAGGAATTTTCCTCTCCCATAGCACTTTCCATATTACTAGTCTTGTGTCTCTGTATTTCTTAATATCATAAGCAATATCAACTTCTACAAAAAACCAGCACTCAGGTCCTTGAGAGAGAGCAGAGCTGAAAAGGGTCTCCAACCCCCATCTTTGAATTTAGAGTGCGAACACTTTGTTCCAAAGAGCTGAAGCTCTGGGACTCCCACTTGTTCCTGTGGACAGCTCATCTATCCTTCAGAAGACAGTGTGCAGGAGGGATGCGTGGGTTAGCATGGCAGAGGAATAGCTCCAAGAAGGCCAAATTAGCCAGGGATCTGGTGAGTCGGAAGGGAAGAGGCTGTTACTAGGCCATCTGCATGCAGCTCCTCCCCACCCCACCCCCAACCGTAATGAATGCTGTGGAGAAGCTGTGGACTCTGGGAAATGCAGATGTGTCTAGGGGAAGGCTCAGGGGAGATAAGGGAAGGAGGACTCTGAAGGCAGGCTGGACTGGGCTCAGACTCCGGCTTGTGAAAGCAGAGCATGGGCAAGTCCCTTTTGAGTGCCATTTCTTTTGTAATATGGATAGTAATGTTTGCATCACAGTTATCTGGGGATTTGATTTTCTTTCTTTCTTTCTTTCTTTCTTTGAGGCAGAGTCTCACTATATAGTTCAGGCTGGCCCTGAACTCACCATGTAGCCCAGGCAAACCTTGAACTCACAGCAATCCTCCTGCTTCTGCCTCCTGAGTGCTAGGATTACAGGTGTGAGCCACCACACCCATCACTGTGGTGTGTGGTACTGATTGCTGATGGGCATTATTGTATTTAGTACCTGGAATCAAACTCAGCAGCTAGCACTTGCAAAGTAGGCCTCGGTACCACTGAGCTAAATTTCCAATCTCATCGATTTTTAAAGAGATAAAATGTATATGAGTATTTAGCACAGTACCCAGCACATAGGCATTTAGTAAGTTAGTGAAACAGAGGAAGAACTGGTTCTTGAGGAAGTCGCTTAGTGTGGAGCTGGGTATAAAGCTCCCTCCTCTGTAGGCTGTGGTAGGTGTAGGGAAGCACAGGAGCCAAAATGGAGAGTACAGAGTGTCAGAAGGTCCAGAAGACCCTCATCACAGGGACAGGGTGTTTGAGTGAAGGCCTAACGAAGCGGGAGGAAGAGCATCTCAAGCTGAGGGCCGAGCCCTTGCACAGGTCCTGAGCCGGGTGCATGTGCTATGGTTGAGAGCATCTGACCACTGAGACTGACGCCAGCTCCTCAAAGGAATAGCGAGAGGAGCTGGAGAACAAGTGAGAGCCACCAGCTCTCCCCAGACCTCTAGGTCTTGGTGAGGATGTCAGCGTTTCCTCTGGTGAAATAGGAGTCACTGGGGGATTTTGAGGAGGGGGATGAGTACCGTCCTTTAGCTTATCCAGCCCTCCTGGCTGGTATTTGCAAGAAGCTGGATGAAAGGTGCTTGTGTGCAGTCACCGGCTGGGCCACTGAGAGTCATTAGGTCAGTCCAGCCAGGAAGACTTATTCTCAGCCCCTTCCTGAGCCCCTCCTCTGTGATGGCTCAGTACAGAATCCCCATTTCCAACATCTCATGCCTACTCTGCTGAGTTATTTCCAGCCTCCACATGAGGACACAAGTTCCTAGAAAAGTAAAGTCATTGGCCCAGTTTCCCAGCAGGTTTTTCCTGGGGATAGCCAGACAGTCATTGGTAGGAACAGATTCAGAGAAAGAGGTAAAAAGCAGAGGCCAAGCTGTTTTTTTGGAAATAGCCTCTTGGTTCAGGTGGATGTGTGCCACTAAGAGCCATGTCGGGCAACAAAGAACGGATGCCACTGTCTGGGACCCTCGTGATGAGCAGCAAAATCGGTGCCATTGTCCAGCTGTCCTTTGAACCAACCTCTGTGAGACGCTTGAGGAATAGGATAGGAGTGAGGGTAGAAGCAGGAAGCAGTGCAGAAAATCACTCAACTGTCAGACCCCGGGGCAGGGCTCAGAAGGAAACCCTAGGCGCACTTCGTTCCCAGGGTGAAGCCTGTAGAAGCTTGCGGAGAAGTTGTGAAGGGCAGAGGCAGGGAGGCAAGGAGTTGGGGTGAGAACCAGTCTCTGACCCAGCCAGCGGGGCCCCACTCTTACCTGCCGGCAGCTACTGCTATGCGTCCCCTTCTGGCCTCTGCGCAGAGTCTGTTTGCCTCCTTTGATGGCGATGGCTCTGGTCTCAGCTGGTTCCTTCTCTGGCAAGGGAGGTGCCGCCCTTTGTTCAGCTGAGTCACTTTGGCCTGGGATGGGCCCAGGCCCAGTGCTGTGGCTGAGTAAACAGAGCAGGTGGCCAGGCCCAGGGAGACCTTTGCCTTAGTCTGGGTTCGGAAGTGGGGTTCAGGTGCATGCAGCTGATGCCTGGGGCTTGATACATGGCTGCTGAGCTGCATGTGAGCCATGGCTTCTGGCCTTAAAGTCTACATTTGGAGTCCTGGTTGTGATGATGCGGGAAAGACAGTAGACTGGAGAGCAGTTTGACAAGTGCCTTGGGCCGTAGTAAGCAGTCATATCTTGTGACCACATTTCTCCTCGAGATCTTTGACAGTGAAGTCTTAGGGCCTATCAGTGTGTTGCTTCTGATAGGGAAACTGGAAATCCCCAGTGCTCATCACTGCAGTCCGATTAAATAAGTCATCATCTGTGAGAGATGACAAAGAAATAAAGTCACTGATGGAACAAGCTGTGGGGAAATCTTCCTGAGATATGAGTGAGATAATGGAAACTCAGTATTGGTCTGGTCTTGTGTTTTGTTCTCATTTTGTGGACAGTTGTGTATCACAGAGAGCCTAGGACACACACTCAGAAGTGAGTGTCTCTGAGGGAGACTGAGGGTGAACCTTCCTCCCTTGCGTCCTTCCCTCCTTTCTACTTTTTGTCTTTACTCCCCGCCTCTCTCTGTCCCTTTTTTTCTCCTTCTTTCCTTCCTTCCTTCCCTCCTTCTCCTCTCCCCCCATTCCCCACTTCCCTCCCTCCTTTTCCTCCTTTCTTTTAATTTTTGTTGAGGATTGAGCCCAAGGCCTTACACAGTACCACTGAGCTATGTGCACAGGTACAGGGTAGCTTTTCAGTATGTACGTACACGTGTTCCATGGCAGTAATGGGTGCGTATGTCTCTGTGTGTTTGTTCATCTCTGCCTATTATTAAGGTTAGGTTTTGCTCTGAATGTCTGCGTTTTTTTGGTAGGGAAGGACAAAATTAATTTCACTTGTTTTAAAAAGAAATTTTGATTGGTTGGTCCTGGAAGGGGAACCAAAGAGCTGTATGTTTAATTCGGAGGGGACTTTTTTTAGTAGCACACTGGGCTGGGACTTAAATTTTAAAAAATTTGGACATTTTATCCCAATAAATAATCATATCAAAGTCAAGTTAAGCAGAAAAAGCGGAATTTGTTTCGGATCCTGGTAGGTTTGGTGGGATTAGGGCAGTTCCTTAGCAATGATGCAGTGCACCCACTCAGGGCAGGGTGAGGAGTTGGGCTGCTTGCCAAATTAGGCACATGTCACAGTCTCCACAACAGCCTGGGCAGAACTTTAGGATCCTTGGACATCAGACAGTGAGGTTAGCCCTTCAGAGGAGACACTCTGCCTACCTGTGAAGAGCCCTCAGCCAAGCGTCACACAGGAAACATCACAGGAAAAGTGACATCCCTATCCATGTGGCCTCTCACCTCTGACACTGGGGCAGACAGTCGTGTTCTATTCTTTGAGAATCATTTTTTGTTCACATGTCTCTTAAGCCTGTCAGACCCCAAATTCCTTTAGGGTACAGCCTAGATCTACAATGGCTGCTGTTTTAAAAAATGAAAATTAGTAGGGGCTGGGGGTTTAGCTTAGTGATTCCGTGCCTGTCTTGCAAGTGCAAGGGCCCAATTTCAATCCTCAGTAACCACATACAACAATATTGGAGACTCACGCCCACCAGCAATCAATACCACATACCACAGGGCGGGGTGTGGTGGCTCACGCCTATAATCCCAGCACAGCACTCGGGAGGCAGAGATAGGAGAACTGCTGTGAGTTCAAGGCTGAGCTCAAGGCCACCTTGAGCTATAAAAGCAAGACCCTGTCTCCAAAAAATAAAAATAAAAATTAGTAACTGGGCTCCAGGATGAATCTTTGCTTTATTACACATTTGCATGAACAGTCCAAACTTTTCGGAAACACAGGGGACTGATATGCAGCATATACTAGAAGCCCCATGACACCACCGATGGCAGCTGAGTAACCAGCCATTTCATCCACCCTGCGGAGTCTGCTCAGAGTCCTCTTACTGTAATGCTGCAGTTGTCCTGTGCAGTGAAGCATCTATGCCATCTGGGACGGGTCTTCTGTGGTGACGGGCTTTTCTGTAGGCTGCCATGCCGGTACATGGTAAGCCCTCAGTAAATTTGTACTGAATGAATAATACCTCCCTTGCCCCCAGAAAAGATTACAGTTATAGACTTAAATGTCTATAACTTAAGGTGACTGGATCAGAGTACGTGATCAGTCCTAAATCTGTAATGTTGAACAAGTCACTGAACCTCTCTGAGCTGGAATTCCTGTCTACCTGCTCTACGGGTTTGTCCTCAGGATTAAGTGAATTAGTCATGTGAAATGTGACACCCAGTAGAGGTTAGTTTCTCCCTCATGACTGTAAAATTACAGAAGCATCATATTCAAATGAAAACAAACACTTACTGGAAGAAGAGAATGGTTGCTGGGCAGGGAAGGAGCCCCTGTGCACTGTGACCCTCTGCCCTGTGACTGTGGGAAAGTCTGGAAGATTCTGGAATCTGGAAAGGGCAGTACAACCTGAGCTTTTGCCACCAGAGCTGCGTCTGTCCCACTGAATAATAATGACAGGAGAAAAGCCATTTATTACACTCATACCCTGGATGCTGTGCTGGGCACTGGGTATAAGGTGATTCACTTGTTACAGCAGTCCACGGATTCAGTGTGACCCTTTGTCCAAGGCCAGGCGCCTGAGAGACAAAGCCGGGCTTTGGCTGAGAACTGAACTCCTATCCCTGGACTGGACTCCTATCCCTCTGCATCTGAGTCCTGGATTTCCCTAGAGGAACCCAGTGAAAAGCCCTAGGTAGACTTCAGTTTAGGATGTAAGAATTTAACCATATGGTTACACAGAGCTGCCTAGGGCCAGGCGTGGTGGCTCACACCTGTAATCCCGGCACTTGGGAGGCAGAGGCCCAAGGATTACTGCAAGTTCAAGGTCAGCCTGGACCATGTAGTGAGTTCAGGGCCAGCCAGAACTACAAAGAGAGACCCTGTCTCAAAAAACAAAGCCAAAAAAACGCTGCATAGGAATATGGGAAGTGAAATCTTTTGGTTGGACCTATTGCAGATTGTTGGGTTTCTGTTAGTAGGAAAAGGGGAGCATGGATATTGGTAGGTAAAAAGTGGGCTCAGCCAAGGTGGATTGGGGGTACACAGTTCCAGACTGGTTATGTGTACCTGCTGGTCTTTCCCAGGCAGCAGCCACAAGAAATCTGCCTCCAGGAGAGGACATAAAAGAGCTGTGAATGGGGACTGTGCTGTCAAACCCATGTCCTCTTCAGGCTTTGGACCTCCTGCTGGTTATGGGTATCATAAATGACAGAATTCCAGCCCTGCCTGAGAGGCTTTTGTTCTATCCGTCCATGTTCTCCCTGGACCTCAATCCTCAGTTTCCACATTTGTTCAGCAGGGACCAGTTTGGGTAGATTATCTCAGCTTTCCCCAAGCTGTGCCACCCAAGGTCTGGCAGTGAGCCAATAGTCCCTGTGAAGCCTTAGATGCCACAGATGCCATTGTGGGATTTGGTCTCTGGAGTCAAAATATGCCACATGCTGTTTCTCAACTCTGTCTTGGTTTTGCTTTTTTTGAGGTTTGCACTAAGTTAGGTCTTCCTATAGTAGCAAACAACTCCGAGATCTTACTGGCTCTTAACCTAAAGCTTATTTTTACACCCATGCCCACTGTTAGCTTTTCTCACTGACAAAGTATATGAGAATGAGAAAGAGGAAAGATTTATTTTGCTTCATGGTTCCCATCCAAGATGAGCTGGCTCTCTTGCTTCTAGGCCTTTGCTAAGGCAGAAGCGTGGTAGGACATAACAGAAGAAATGTGGTCACTTCATGGCACCCTGGAAGCAGAGGGGTGGGGGTGTGGCAAGAAAGGGCCCAGAGCCAGATATACCCTTCAAAGCCACACCCCTCGTGATGTGTCGTCCAGTTGGGCTCCACCTCTGAGCAGCTCCCTGAGCCACATCTAGAGTGATGAGGTCAGAGCCCTCAGGATCCCCTCACCTTCCGGAGCTTTATCTCCAAACACCCGAACCTTTGGGGGATATTTGGGAGCCAAACCATAATATCCACCAAGGGTTGTTAGGGGCCTCTGTGTATCCCCACTCTAGGCCCCACGCTGGTGGAGTAGCCATCTTAAAAGATGTCAGTAGTCTTGGTAGAAGGGAAGAGGCCTCCATCTGACAAATGCTCCAGCCTCAGTTGTCAAATGTCACTTGTCATTGACAAGTCATCATACCCATCATAAAGAGCCAAGGACGTGCCACCCTTCCACGTGCCCGGAACCCAGAGTGGGAAACGCCTAGAGAATAATGTGTGTGAGGACCCGAAGCTTCTGTTCCGAGGTGTCTGCCAGGGATTTCTGATCACCTGAAAAGGGGAAGGAGGGTAAGTGTTCCAGGAAGGGCTGCACCGAGCCATCCCTGAGGAGTGAGGGGACAGAGAGGGAAGACATCAGCCACTTCAGAGTGGCACTTATCTGACTATCTCACCTCATCCATTAGTGTTCCCTGAAAACTCAGATGTTGAAATCTCGGCTACATGTGCAAGTACAGAGAAGGGGGACTTCGGGGAAGTGACTGAGTCATGAGGGCGGAGCTCTGTGAATGAGGCCAGGGGCATTTGCATGCTCTTCTGCCCTGGGGGGATGCCCAAGATGGAACAGAGCTCTCTGATCAAGAACTTCCTGCCCCAGCACTGTAAGCGATGTGTTTCTATTCTTTATATCCCACCTAGTTTGAGGTATTATTTACTATCAGCCCTAATGGATTAAGACACTATCCCATTCAGGAGCTCAGGTTTCCACTTTTGTAAAATCAGGGTAGTAATTCTTACCTAGGGAGATTAAATAAAGACTAAGAGAAGTACATGGGAGATGGTAGGAAACTGCCTTTCTACTTACAGCAACCCTTTGTGGAAGGTGATAATTTTCAGGGTCTTCTAAGCCCTTTGTTTTATTCAGACAAGTTTGAAAATAGGAGTTTGCTGAAGAGGGACATGGGAAAGGCAGGGCTGAGGGGCATGTTGTAAGAGTACATGCTTGAGAAACAACACGGTCCTACAGTTTCTTTGCAGTAACTATGTGGGAACTGTTTGGGGGGAGTTGATGTAAGTGGGGGCCTGCAAGCGTCTGACCTTCCCATCCAAACAAATCTGAGGGTTTCTGTGACAGGCTATAAGATGGAGGAGCAGGGCCAGGGATTTAGCTCAGTGGTTCTGGCATCTGCCTGACAAGCAAAGTCCAGAGTTTGATCCACAGTACCACATACCACAGTGCTGGGCATGGTGGCTCATGCCTGTAATCCCAGCACTCAGGAGGGAGTGGCAGGAGGACTGCTGTGAGTTCGAGGCTGGCCTGGGCTACATAGTGAGTTTGGGGCCAGCCTGAACTACAAAGTGAGAACCTCTCTCAAAATTATAATAATAAAATAATAAAAAAAGATGGAGGAGGGAAATCCAAGGGGAACTATGGATAGGCTGTATGATGGCAGCACCCTGGGCATGTACAGTGTCCTCTAGTATGAAGGTAAGTGGGGGAGGGGGGCGTCCTCTGGAAACCGGGTTAGGTTCCAAAGCTGTTGTCTCACTGATGTGAGCTCGGTCCTGCACAGCACACTGGGACATGTGCCTGAGCCTCAGGTTGCCAGGCCCCAGTCTGCTGGTGCCACTCCTCTATTCGCTGAAAGGAGGTAGAGAGCAGTAGACAGATGACATAGCAACCTCCCAGTGGTCAGAAACCAGGTTACCAATCTGGTGAGTAGACGAGACAGACTGAGCCTGGATGGGAATAAACAGTTTTCCCGTAGTAACCCAGGCAGCCAGTGGCACAACCAGGGTGAGAAGCCACACCTGCCTTCTTAAGTGTTTAGAGGAGGAAAACGGGCGGGCGGAGGTTTGGATGGAGATCGGCAGGGCTTTGCCACAGGTCAGAGAGCAATTTGGGAGCAGAGTCAGGATCCAAGCACTCCAAATCTTGGTCTCATTCAGTTGCCAGCCAGCCTGGGCAAGTTGCCCAGCCCTTTCACCCACTTTTAGCCTTGCGCTGGGGGGCAGTGTGGGGCTGGCAAGGAAGAGACAGCATGCTCTGAGACCTCTGCTCGGGCCCCCCACAGCCTGGTAGGTAACAGCATTTTGAAAGCCGGCCCCAAGGGGACCAACACCGAGGGCAGACTGGCGGCGCCCAGCCTCTTCGCCTCAGCCCTGCCGGCGGGCCGGAAAGAAAGGTTCTTTGCAGTTCTCGGTTTTCCAGTGAGGAAACCAGCGAGCGGGGCTCAGTCCCGGGACGCGGTCCAGCGCTGGCCACGCCTCGGAGAGCGCGCTCCTGGAGGAGGGAGCAGGGCGCCGTGCCCGCGCTTTCCTGGCGGCTGCCGCCCGGCGCCCAAAGGGCCGCACCGGAAAGAGGGAACAATGGGCCGGCGCGGGGGCGCAGGGGCGCGGGGGCGGCCGGGAAACGTGGAGACGGAGAGAAACCGCTAGCAGGACTGAGCCTTTCACGTCAGGATGTACGCTAAAAGCTTTACAGGGATCATCTCAGAATCCACATCGTATTCCTGCGAAGCCCCTTACAGAAGAAGAAACTGAGGCAGAGTTTCAGTAAAAACCTCGAGAAGTGAAAGCGTGATTCAAGCCCAGGTCTGGCCCCAGACCTATCCTCTTAAGGTTACATACTATTTATTTGGTTACGTGTATTTATTTGGAAGATAAATATACAATATTAATATAATAACAATTTGGGGTCCAGAAAAGTCCCAGTTTCACTCACTTGGCAGGTCAGGTGACACGAGAGAAAAAAAGCATGCTTCTTCAAGCACCTATGGGCAAAAGACTCATAGAATTATGAGTATATTACTATACATTTATATATAAATGCTAACTACACCTTCTAAATTCCTTCTTTTGGGCGGGGGATTTAGCT
>PVIR01026364.1:0-23981 GCA_004026965.1 Petromus typicus | reverse complement strand
AAAAAAAAAAAAACATCAGTTGGAGAGTTTCTTCTTGAATGGGCCCATTTAAAGAAATGAGAAATCTTCACCCTCTCCTTCCCTCTAATATTCCCAACGAGACCTTCGCTCATCAATAGATCTGCTGTTGTCCCTTGCACAAGTCTCTTTCTCCAACCCAACAAAGCCGTCATCCCCATGTTACACTGCTGCTATATATAACGACTTTACATAAGAGAACAGAGGCCAGCCATTTTTAGAAAGAAATATAGATGCCACGTAAGCCCCTTTCTGAAAGGGTGAACTTAGCTCAATTTCCTTTGAAGAACTGTGGACTTGAAACTGAAAACTTTATTAATGCCATTGTCTCCTTGTATCAGCAGGTTCCAGAGAGATTCCTGGAAGTTGCGCAGATCACATTACGGGAGTTTTTCAATGCCATTATCGCAGGCAAAGATGTTGATCCTTCCTGGAAGAAGGCCATATACAAGGTCATCTGCAAGCTGGATAGTGAAGTCCCTGAGATTTTCAAATCCCCGAACTGCCTACAAGAGCTGCTTCATGAGTAGAAATTTCAACCACTCTTTCTGAATGTATGAATAGTAGCCGTCCCCTTTGGATGTGTGACTTCCTGTCTGTGTCTAGATATTGAGTTCATGTAAGTGTGTATGGGAGGCATGGATATGTTTTGAAATCAGCTGGCAATTCCTCCTCATGATCTTTCTCGCATTTCCTTTTGTCATCCATTACGAGGGGATGGTTATTTTCCTTCCTCTTTTAGTTTACTTTTGCCCAAGGCCCTTAACATTTGGAGACTGAACATAGAGTTAATTTTCAGGGAAAAAGAATGGCGGAGTGTATAGAGTCTACATTTGCGAGGAAGGGCATTTAGCAAAGATGCCTCTGTTTGATGGGTGGCAGGTAGCAAGTGGCGGGTGGCCGAGGTCACTCTGTGACACTGCACCGCTGTGCAGATGGTGGCCTGTCTCTTCCTTTTATGTTAAGAAGGTCTGAAAATGCAAAGTAGCCACTTCGTACATTTAAATAATAGGTTTGCTTTGAATTCAACAAGTAGCTTTTTCTTACTTACTTAATTAAATAACACCAATGACAGTAGAGTAGCTCACTTCCCAAAAATACCTCCAAAGGCCAAATTAAAACAGAAACATACTTGCGGTCTAGCCCTTCCTAAGAGAAATGGCAAATGCCCCCAAACTAGCAGTCTCTAGTGGAGGCAAAGCAATTTTGTGCAATACTGATTCTTTCAAGACGAGATGTGAGCCCCAGACCTGGTCCTCAACCACCTCTCTAGACTTTACAATTGGTTCTTCATAATGAGTGAGCTTTTAGATCAGTCTACATAGAGAAAAATGCTATACCTTGTTATCATTTTCTATTTATTTTGCTTTAGATATTAAAAAGGCACACACGTTTTAAATTTACTCTGCTCCCTTTTGTTTATATGCTTAAGAGAAATATTTCTGCTCAGTTAACTTTTTTTCCCTAAAGCACCATTTCCTGAATACCTTCCTGCAGTAAGGAATAGAGGAATCCCCGGCCGTGCGATCCTTGCTACACTACAAGTCTTTTGGCAGCTGTTAGCTGACCGGTTCCTATGTGTGAGTCCACACTACACTGAGGGGTACTCAAAGGGTTTCTTTACTGTAGATGTAACATCTTAAAGCCATTGAGATGATCTCTTCTAATTTAGAAGCTAATATTGACCAAAATGTGAGAAGCATAAGAAAGTTTGCGATTAACCCAAAAGACACAATTTCAGCACAATTAAGAAAGCTAGCTGCTATTTCATGCTTTCTTTAGTGGGTCTCTTCTTTTTTCCTTTTCTTTTCTTTTTTCTTTTTCCAGTGTTTCAATGTATACAGTGTCCTATCCATGCATTTTTTAAATCCAGCAGCATTCACACTTGTTTTCTGAGATGAGATTTTGCGTTCAGAGCGGTAAGAATCTACGTTCGCCCTAATAGTGTTTTCCAGGCTCCTCCCTCCGGCTTTGACTTAGAGCTCTTAAAATGACACAGCAACAAATCTGGTATTTAAAACATAGACAATATAAATGCCATTTCCCCTTAATTTTCATTAAAAAATGCTTTTGACTTTGGAGAATGCAGGTAGAACCACGTGACTGACGAGCCGTCCTGATCATTGTCACTTAATGTCATTTATAAATCTGCTGATGGATGGAATGTGGAAACACAATTGTTGTCAGCACAAAGCCTTAAAACCTGCTGACTTTAAATTAAACGGTGCAGTCCTCTGACACCCTGTGTCACCCAGCACACGAAGGGGCCCTGGTGTTTGGACAGATCCTGCAGTGGCCTGGGCTAGGGCATCAGCCCTTTTACCCCACTCCGGGCCACACATTCCCCAGCTATACTATCCCACATGCACACTGAACAGTTCCATCCAGTGAGTTATTTTTCTGGCTTGCTCTAAAAAAGTTCTAATAATCAATACATTGGAGGACAGGCCAGTCAGTACAAAGTAATCTCAACTGCTGGTCGCACTGTCCACTGGCTTCTTTGGAATCAGGCGATGTTCATCATCCATGTCACTATACAACTGGCTCATTGCTGTTGGACGTAATTATATCAACACTGTGTTGCCCTTTTCAAGGTAAAAGGCAAAGAAAGCTGTAGCGGATTCGCCCCAGTAGAAAGATTGTGAGGTATTTTACTAGTCTGTGGCAAGTGAAATAGTGATTCCAGTTTTCTTTGGATTCTGAGTATTATTTTTCCCCTGCCTTTGTGATTTAAATAGACAAATTAAGCAAAAGTGTGCATTTGCAGCCAAACAGTGATGCACTTAGCTCCAGAGGCCGTCCTCTCGGGGTCCAGAGTAGAAACTGCAATGTGAGCGTCAACACACCTCTCCTCCAAAAAGAGATCCGTCCCTTTGCCTTTAGGTAACTCTCCCCCTTCTACAATCATAGAACCTGTGCCTCCCAGTGCACCTGAAAATCACAAAAGCCTGTCTCTCGAAACCTCCGGTTTAACAGTTAAAAAAAAAAAAAATCACCATCTTCCAAAGTTCAGGTCAACTCTCACCAAGTGAAAGCTGGGTTCACAGCAGAAAGTTGGCTTTCCACGGTGGGAGGGTGAAGGACGAGAGACAGTTTACATAGGAGAGAAAAAAAGTCTAAAGTCCATGTTGAAATTCCACATTGCCACTTACTTTCTGTTAACTCTAAGTTACTTTTGTGTGTACACTTGAGGTTATAGTCTGTGCCTAGACCTAAAATGCACCAGCGGGGGGATTTTTAAAAAAATCCTTCAAAATACCAGTTTTCTCCCACAAGTACAATTGTTCTTGTGCCTTCTGTGGCTTTCAATTTCATCTTTTTGACTTTATTTCCAATCACTACAGCTGCAATAAACACTAGATTTTTTTCTGGCTGTTTGACATAACGTTGATAGCTATGCATATTTCGTGTCTTTTTAAAACTAAGCAGGAGAATACGTTTTTGAAGAAGAGAATTTTTAGAACAGTTTGATACCGCAAATTATTTTTTCCTCAATTGTTTGAGCAGCATCCGAGTTTTGAAAATTCTTGTAGAAGCCAATTTTTTGTAACTGTGGTGCAAATCTTGTGTTTTCTTAGCCTAATGAAAAGTAGTATAGAAGCAATATTTCATACCATGTGCTATGTGTGTGCAGATGTGTGAATGTGAAAGCACACATGCACATATACACACATGTAAAAATATATATATGAGTGTGAAGTGGAAAACTTCCCTTTTCCTATCTAGATTTAAGAACCTATTTTAGACATTTGTTATGTTCTGTGGAAAGAATGTTCTATTTGCAATGACAAAACGTTTAATTCTTACTGTCTCTCTGGCTGTTGAACGGGGACGTTTCACATTAAATGGTAAAACACGTGGAAGCTGTTAGAATGTAGTCATTATTTAAGTAACTGTTCGCCCACAGATTCCTAAAGTTTGCTTTGTGCCTCCGAGTATTATTTAATTAAAGTGTTTTATGTTTGCAGAATCTTTGTTACTGTACTGGGAATGTGGGTGAATATCATTTAAAAAAATGTAAAACAACAAAAAAAGCAAAACGGAAACACTAACGCAAGAGGGGAACTTTTATAAAGCAATGTAAATATTTAACCTCATGCCTGTTGTTACGTAAGACATGAGATTTTAATAAATAACTACATTCTCACAACATCTGTTGAATTTATTAGGAACACCACGGTTCCAATTGGCTGTGTAGGCAGTCGCAAGCTTTCTTGAAACTCCTGCTCTCTACTTTGAAATGGTAACAGTCTCTTTCATCAGATGTCAAGGGCAAGGGTGATGCAGTTTCTGTAAATTTATGAAATTTCTTTTCTATGTACATGAAGACATTTAGGAAGTACCCCCCCAATACCCGCACACATACAGGTTAATATTGAATCATAAAGCGTAGCGTTTTGGAGGAGCCTTCAAGTGCAGTGGCCCCCCCAAAGCAGTCATCAACTCATCAGAGAACAGGTGGCTACAGACTCTCCTGGAAGAAGCAGTATGTCTCTGAGAAGAGTACAAAATCTCTTTGCCATGTGTATTATACAGTATTCATTGGTGTGAATAGTACAAATGTTTCCTTTTGGTACAAACTCTGTGTTTGCAAATTACAAGAAGCATTGTTTTCAAAAAGCTCCCCTTAAAGACGCATAACTTGTCGATATGAGTAAGCAGTTACCATATTGCACTGAAATATTCTCCTGAAGGAAATGCAGTTTTGTTTTCTGTAGATCTGTTGGTTGTGAACCATCAACAAAAACTAAATCTAAAATGCTCATCATCAGAGCTGGGATCAAAGTTGTTATTTTACCTTTGCATCTTCTTATAATTATTCTTCTAAGACTATAACAGAATGTGGAAGCAACGGGACTTTGAGTCTTTTTCAACTGAGTCCTCTCTCCGATCAGACACCCCTCAAATGCACAGACATGCGCAGAAAAGGCAAGCCAACCGGCCTTCCTTTGTGAAAATGTATTCATTCTGTATTTTTTAAATACACAGTTCCTCCACATAGAGAGATAAAACATTTTAAAGTTGTACATTACCACTTCAAATTTAGAACTAGAAAAATGTATTTGGGGTTGGTCTCAGAACTACCTAGAAGAATCAAAGGTTGTGGCTCCCCCAAGATTGTCCCAGCCATTTCTCATATGTATATAGTATAAACCGTGACAAAACACTGCCTTTATATTATTTAGCAATATGTTGTAAATAGCATTATGAAGCTCTTTCTTTTGTAATAAAGACCCTTTGATTTGAATATAGTACAATAACTAAACTGATAAAGTCAACTTTTGATTTTTTTTTTAGCTAGAGGCAATTTCAAATGTGGATTTTTGTTATTGTCTATTGTTCTGAAGACTTTGCATAATTTATTGGTTTAATTTATCCTAATTTATTTGATGAAGGTGTACAATTTTGTATTACCAAGGATGTACTGTAATATTAATTGATATGATAAAAAACAATGAGACTCCCTGTCCTTATTAAAAAGAAAATAAAAAGGTGCAGTAGACAATTGATTTTAAAGGAAAAGTTTAAAAAAAAATTAGTTTGGCAGCTACTAAATTTTAAAACAGGAAATAAAAAACACATTATTGTGGGGAGGGCGGGAGGGGGTTTTCCTTTGTGTGTTTTAAGCTTTTGTATACTCTCCAAACTTTTACCTTTTGCTTTGTACCACTTAAAGGATACAGTAGTCCAATTGCCTTGTGTGCCTTCCATCTTCTCTTAAACTGAATGTATGTGCAGTATATATGCAAGCTTGTGCAAAATAAAATATACATTACAAGCTCAGTGCCGTTTGAGTTTTTTGAACGCATGGCATTTCACTTTGGGGCCTATGTCCAATTAATTATCTGACCATAGGCTAGTTGTGACTGTGCTATCAAGGATGGCACTTTCCCCTCGTAATAGCTCTTCATGCTGGAAGCCCACCGTCAAGGCATCGCCATCACTCCTAAGAAATGGCCTTTCAATTTCAGATGCTCCCAGTCAGTGGCTAAGTGGTGCTCTGAAAACTCTCAGACTTCACTTTTTTTTTAAGCCCTCAAACTTACAAAATAAATAAACAACAGGTTGGAAAAATATTTTATCACCTTAATTCAATAATTGGTAAGGTTAAGCAATTCAAAGAACAAGGAAAAGTATTGCCAGAAGTTTACATAATGACAGATATATTACTTAAAATATGGGACATGAGTGCTAATATTATTTTTGCACCAGCTGGACTCAGCACTGAGTCTTAAGGTAAAATTTCCAAATGTCCCTGAGACAACTCTTGATACGGGCAACGTCTTTCAGACTGAGGACAGGGACCATGAGGCCTTACCGTCTGTGTATCTCTCTTCCTCTCTGTCTGAGAGCCACACCTCCTTGCTTGGCTTGCATATGGTTTGAGTGTATCCTTGAAACTGGCCTGTGCTGGAAGTGTGGACCTCGTGTGGTAGTGTGAGGGGTGGAGGAGTTTGTCAGAGCTTGGGTCTGGAGTGTAGGAATTAATGAGGGGGAATCTATCTTCGGAAAAGACTAATGTGGTTCTCTTGGGGGCCTGATCAGTTCGGTTCTCGTGAGACCCAGTTGATGTGGAAAAACTAGGTTTGGTCCCTGGTTTTCTCTGCCTTCCTCTCCTATCATGCAATCTGTCCCTCCCACCGCACTCTCCCACCAATGACGTCATTTAGCCTGAGGTCTGCAGAAGGGTAGAATCACCAGGGCCACCCTATCTGGGACTTTCAGCTTCCAAGAGTGTAAGCTAAACAACAAACACCATTTTTTTTAAGTTGTTGAGACAGGGTCTTGCTTTGTAGTTCAGGCTGGTCCTGAACTCAGCCTTGAGTTTAGTAATCCTCCTGCCTCTGCCTCCTGAGTGCTGGGATTACAGTCATGAGCCACCATGCCCAGCACTGTGGTGTGTAGTACTCATTGCTGTGGTCATGAGTCACCACACTCAGCATGTTGTATGTGGTTACCGGGGATCGAACTTGGGACCTTGCACTTGCAAGGCAGGAACCAGAACCACTGAGCTAAATCCTGGCCCCAAACCCCATTTCTTTATAAAATATCTGGCCTCAGATATTTCATGAGAGCAGTTCAAAAAACAGACTAAAGCCTTGTGTTGGGAACAAGAAAAATTAGCAGAAATCATTTGCCTAATGAGACTGACCTTACTGTCCCCCACCACCATTCTGTCTAGTCTGCTATTGAAGACTTCTCCGTAGTCTCTTGGCTTTCTTCTGTTGCTTTCACTAAAATGAGAAGAACTATATTTTAATGCTGGTAATGCAAGAGTACTTGGAATGTATGTAATATCAAAACTTTACTAAATAATAATAGTATTTCCCCCCTCTGATTCTTTTTATATCAACACCAAAAAGTTAAATTTTGATCTTCCTAACTAAATTGTGCAAAGAAACATACCTATGTCCCTCTATGCCAAAATATTTATTCCTTAATCAGATCAATCCTCCTCCACCCCCTTTTCCCACCATGCTTCTTGTAAAGAAGGTCTTTGTGGTGATCAAGTGACTCTTCCAATACAGTGACTTATTTAACACTGATCTGCTTTGAAACCATGTTGGATAATCCACATAGTGACCTAATCAAGAAGCTACAGCAAATAGAAATGTCTTCTGATCAGAGATTTATTAAAAATATGACTTCACATACACAAGGACATAAAGCACAAGTATAAACCCAAACAGCTTGTGTTTAAATGAATATCTATGTAATCACTACCCACTGGAGTTGAGGACTGGACTGTTAGTACCACCCCAGAAGATCCCTGTTTGAGTTCATCTTTCCTTATCAGAATCTGCTCCTTCTTCCTCAGAAAGAATCTATGTTGACATCTGTAATGCCTTTTCCACACCCTTTAGTATTAGCACCTGTGTAGGCTCTCCATTACTGTAACACATGCCTGACACAATAATCTTACAAAGAGGAAAGGTTTAAGATATACACCTTCAGGGGCCGGGGATATAGCTCAGTGGTTCCAGCGCCTGTCTTGCAAGTGCAAGGGCCTGGGTTTGATCCCCGGTAACCACATACCTATACTGGGCGTGGAGACTCACACCCAGCAGCAACCAGTCCCACATACCACAGTGCCGGGTGTGGTGGCTCACGCCTGTAATCCCAGCACTCGGGAGGCAGAGGCAGGAGGATTGCTGTGGTGTAAATTTGAGGCTGAGCTCAGGGCCAGCCTGAACCACAAAGCGAGACCCTGTCTCAAAAAACCCTTAAGAAAAAAAAAAAAAGATAGACACCTTCAGATCCTTACTTTTGTGACCTGAAATTATTGAGAACATTGGCTTGGAGTCCCAAGCGAACCATTCTCAACTGTGCTCAACCCTCACCGCTGGCTGCCAACCTCTCCTGCCCACTCCGAGGGTCCCAGTGAGCCCCAGATGGGGGAGCATGACTCTTCACAAGTCAATAAGGCTAAAAAGCTGTTGGCACTCATTTTATCTGCCTTAGAGCAGTTAAGAATAATTTCCCACTTTTTCTTTAAAACTAGCCTCTAGAAATCCACGTGTATCCATAATGGATTTACCGAACTGGGGTAAAGTAAGAAAGAGATGTAAGTCTCAGAAGCACATCAAGTATTTGCCATCTTTTGCCAAATTCTAGGATTCAAGGATACTGTTTTTTGAAAGGCATAAAATATGCAGGAAGTATATAAAGAAATGTAGAAGATAAGATTTCAGAAAATAGCCAATAGAGAGCTAATCAAAATTATGAAAGATGGTAAAGACATAAGCAACTCCATGCCTCTCACTTCGATGGGAGGGAGGATTTACGTGTGCATGAAAAATAAGGAAGGCTTTTGGCTCAAAAGAAGACATCAAACGAGCCTGCATTGGGGGTGAGAGGAACTGCACCACTGAGTTCACCTCTGATTTCGAATATCCTCACAGGAGTGAAAGGCTTTTAAAGGCTAACGTAGTAAGTGCAGCCCATGGGCTGACTTGCACCAAGAGGTTCCCCTGTGCAAAAACCCCCAACCAGACACAGAAGCTTAACACGCTTTTGCTTCCCCTGAGCAGACCAACTGAGGTCAAAGAGCACAGCAGGGAAAGATGTTGAAGGTGGCCAAGTGTGACTGATCCTCTCTACTAAAGACTGCGCTCCCTCAGCAAATGCCTTGGGCCCTTGCCAAGAGCTGGGTGCTGGTGGTGTCCCAGCCCTCTCTCTGCTCACAGTCACGAGCCACCCAGTGAGGTCAGCATGAAGACATCTAGAACTCGAGTGTTTCTCTTACCAGCGGTACATGCTTAAAACCTCTGCGTGGTGCGTATGGGAGCCTGGGGGCTGGAGCCCTCCCTCCTTACGGGAGCCCCATCTCCAGCTGGCTTCCCGGGCTGCTCTTGCGTCTCATTCAGTCTTATCCAGCTATTCCCATCCTCAGCCTCCCTTCCCTGCTCTGGTGTTCTGTCTATGGGGGTCTCAGGGTCCTTCGGAATCGTGCATGAGAATCTGCAGAAAGAGGAAACCTTCTCAGCTCTGTTTTCCCTGTTATGAAGAAAAATGATGCGCACTAAAGAAATTTTCGGGATAACCGAACTCGGTGGCTATCATTTCTCAGATGCTAGAGCAGCATATCATCTCTGGAGCCACCAGATGAGACCTCTTAGTTTAAACAGCTTCATCTTTATAATGAAGCGATATGAAATGTTCATTTAAAACAACTCCTCTGTTTAAAACAATTATCTCACTGGCTATGATGTTTAAAAACTCTTTGTATAACTGAGCATTAAATAAGAAGTAGGTTCTGGGGAAACGTCTTCTAAAGAAAAGGGTTCTCTGCTAAGTGAGGACACAGCACCCAGCTCTCTCAGGATGAGTGTGATAAATAAAATAATGTGGGGGCCGGGGATTTAGCTCAGTGGTTCCGGCACCTGTCTTGTAAGCGCAAGGGTCCGGGTTCGATCCTCGGTCACCACATACCATACTGGGCATGGAGACTCACCCCAGCAGCAACCAGTACCACATACCACAGTGCCGGGTGTGGTGGCTCACGCCTGTAATCCCAGCACTCGGGAAGCAGAGGCAGGAGGACTGCTATGATGTGAGTTTGAGGCTGAGCTCAGGGCCAGCCTGAACCACAAAGCGAGACCCTGTCTCAAAAAACCTAAAAAAAAAAAAAAAGGTGTACAAGTCCTAGCAAACCTTCCAAAGAGACATTATATGGTAGAAACAGCACTGAACTCAGCCCAAGACTTGTGCCCCTCACAGCTAGTTCTCCTCCTTCCGAGGCCTTCCTTCCACGCCTTTGTCCCTGCTTGTGTTGTTCTAAATTGTGATCTAAGAACTCTGCCCAGACTCACCTCAACTTCCTAAGACATTCATCTTTTGAAGAATACAGAGAATCTAAAGCTTTTGCCCACATGTGCAATTCCCAGGCCCCTGCCCTCTGCCTGGGCACTGTCTCACGGCCACACCCTCCGCAGCCAGGCTGAGGTAGGCCCAGGGCAGAAGAGAGGAGCAGCTTGCAAAGATTAAGGTGCCCTAATGCACTGAAACAGAATCACTTAGGCAGCCTCTCTTCTGGCAAAGGGGAGGGTATTATTTGCAAAGCCCCCTGCAGAGTTGCCCAGGTGCTGGCTAGGCAGGCTCAGGAGATAGTCTGGCAGTCACCCTGGAAAAAATGCCTGTGTCTCTGCAAATAAATCTGTCAGTGCAGAAAGCACTGGGTTTTCCCCGGTGTTTGTGCAAACAGTGCCTTGTGTTTTACTGCTACTGGAAATTCCTTGGTGTGAGGAGCTCTAGGCTCTGAAAATTGGAGATATGAATTTCTTATCATGATTGTTAACTTTGACCCATTGAGAAATAACTCCTCAAACCAATGTTCCTCTTTCACGCTATTCATAAGTGGAACATTTTTGATGATGAGGGTGGAATATGTTCCCTATGTTTCCCTCCACAGTCAACCACTTAACATGAAGACTGAGGAAAAGCCTCAAAGTGTGGCACAGACAATAGTCAATGTACACTGCATGTGTCTGAAAGTAGTTTAGACTTGGACACCACAGCACAGGAATACATCTTTTAGAAAAAGAAGTCACGGAGCTGAGGACTTCGCTCAGTGTTCCGACATCTGCCTGGCAAACACAAGGTCCCCAGTTCGATTCCAGTACCATATATCGCAAAGCTGGGCAGAGAGGTTCACACCTGTAATCCCAACTCTTGAGAGACAGAGGAAGGAGGATTGCTGAAGAAGGAGGAGTTTGAGGCTTGTCTGGGCTACATAGTGATTTCAGGGCCATCCTGAACTACAAAGTGAGACCCTGTCTCCAAAAAAAGAAAAAGAAAAAGAAGCCACAGTTTTGTATCATTTATACTTTTTCTCCACTCAACACCCAAACATTTATACTATTAACATTGTGCTTATATTTATGAAAAATATCAGTGGAGGGAATGTATTTAGAAGCAAAAAGGTGAAAATAAAAATAAATGTCATCAAAAAAAATTTTAATGTCATCAAACCTGGAGGAAAGATCAAAATTATTGTCAAAGAAAACAAAGCAGAAATAATAATTCTCTTTTCCTGCCCAAAAGGTACCTGGCCTTGGTAGTTTTATGGGTGAATTCTATTAAAAATTTAAAATAGGGCCGGGGAGTTAGCTCAGTGGTTCTGGCGCCTGTCTTGCAAGCACAAGGACCGGGGTTCGATCCCCAGTTACCACATACCATACTGGGTGTGGAGACTCACCCCAGCAGCAATCAGTACCACGTACCACAGTGCCGGGCGTGGTGGCTCAGGCCTGTAATCCCAGCACTCAGGAGGCAGAGGCAGGAGGATTGCTGTGCTATGAGTCTGAGGCTGAGCTCAGGGCTAGCCTGAACCACAAAGCGAGACCCTGTCTTAAAAAACCTAAAAAAAAAAAAATTTAAAATAGGTCATATTATATAACTAGTTCATACATATGTCTGCCTTTTCTATCACCTAATGACAGTGGGAACGGATCTCATTCTTTTATGGGCTAATTCAAGCACTGAGTACTGTTGCCTCCTGACTTTGTCCTTGGCCAGACCCAAGTCGTCTGTGCTCTTCCGGCCATTTTTGCTTGCAGGCTTGCTCTGTTTCACTTTCATTTGCCTTCTTGGAACTGATTCTCTGCAAGAAGCCACTTTGGTCTACAACAGCTTTAGTAATCTCCACCAATAACTGAGAAGAAAGAAAAGACAAAGGCAGAAAAACACGCCCATTCAGGATAGGTTAGTAACTCTGTACAAAAGACATCACGTTGTTTTTGTTTGCCAGAGCACTGACTTAAAATTTAAAATGTACTTCCCTGTATCACAAGAGGAAAGGACACCTGTAACCCCAGCACTTTGCAAGGTTGAGACAGGATAGCTGGCAGTGTGAGCCTGGCCTGGGAAATCTAGCAATTTAGTGAGACCCTTTCTCAAAAACTAAAAAGGCTGAAGCTATAGCTCAGTGCACAGGATAGGAATTCAATCCCTAGACCCTAAATAAGAGTGAAGTATAAAATAGCACACTCTGAGGAAGTTTTACTTGAGTGGCACTCAGCAGGGGCAATTTGAGGGGACCCAGAGAATGGGCATTATCTACACCACATCTCTGGTCAGCAGACTATATAAAATGTGTCTTTATACTTTCAACATGTTAGTGGCTTTAATTTTCTCGATATCAACAAAATGGTACCAGTCATAGTTCAACATAGTCACCAGCCACACACTTAACAGTCTTCTCTTTTTCAGGCTATGGAAGAAGAAAACTCTCCATATATTTACAATGAGAACCTGCAGCAACAGACAGTGGTAAAGAGACTCATTACAATATTTCCCTCCCTTGGGCGGGGATTTAGCTCAGTGGTTCCAGCATCTGCCTTGCAAGCACAAGGGCCCGGGTTCGATCCTTGATAACTACATACCATACTGGGCGTGGAGACTCATGCCCAGCAGCGATCAGTACCACATACCACAGTACCGGGCGTGGTGGCTCACGCCTGTCATCCCAGCACTCTGGAGGCAGAGGCAGGAGGATTGCTGTGATGTGAGTTTGAGGCTGAGCTCAAGGCCAGCCTGAACTACAAAGCGAGACCCTGTCTCCAAATATATATGTGTATTTCCCTCCCAAGTCGGCAAAGTGTTTAACATCTAGAGTTTGGTAAGAAAGGAGACAGAAGCTGTTTAGCAGTGAGGCTGGTGAAAAGCTGTGTGAGCTGGAACCCCCGCGCTGGAGAAGGACTTGGCAGTATTTAGCAGAATTTAAAATGGGGACACTTTTTCCTCCTCAACCCTCGCCTGACCCCTCCTCACACAGACAGACCTACTGCAGCAGCAGATCAGAGCCAGGAAGGGCAGGACCGAGCTTGGTGGAAGCTGGTGACAGTGTTCTCTGTAGTTCATTTTTGTTTCCACCTTGGGCTCCTTTTGTTTCTGACACAGAAAGCGACATTGTCGCTTGCAGGTTTCTGAGCATCCCCTCCCCGCCTTCCCTGTGACGGTCTCTCCGCGGTTGAAGTTCCTGGTAGACAGGGGCCCCGGCCACGAGCTGGTCCTAAGGATGTTCAAGGACCCGAGCTCAATCTCTGGTGCAAAATAAAAACAAAGAGCAACACAAAAGCCCAAACAATAGGAAGTAGGGAGATAGATCTTTTGCAAATGAAAAGGGAATGAAGAGACGGAGGGGGTGCAGGAGGGGAAGGAGAGGGGCAGAGAGAAGAACGGAGATGCAGAGATGTGCGGGGTCCATGCGCGCCAACTCTGCGCCAAGAATCGAAACATTATGTGCTGCAACAGGACTAATAAAAATTCTTTAAATAAATAAAGGATGAACTGGACGTGTAGCCGTGGGTTTGATACCCAGTGCTTCAAATAAAACCAAAGCCAACAAGCCCGCCCTGCTGTTATGGATCTGTCATCCACTTCCAGCCCCAAGCTCTGCGCAGGACGCAGGGACGGTTCGTGGCACCGGCCTGGCCGTGCTCAGCCCCCTCTGTGACTCAGCCCAGACAGGCGGCTTCGGACCAGGGCCTGAGCCAGGCGTCTCCTCCGTCATGCCGTCTCTTTGTTGTAGGTCAGACTCTCTGCCTTGATTCTTTGCTGCTTGAGCTTTTGAAACTAAAAACACCTTTTTTAATCTTACACATTTAAAAAGGCTCCGACAAATTAAAAGCCTTAACTTTCAAAACTAGTGTCTCAGCTCTGAGTTTTCAGACCCGATTTAGAGATTCAAAGTCAAAACCTTGGTGCTTTGCCCTCTGCGACACCGATGCGGGGCTGTGCCCAGACCCATGGGAAGAGCCCCAGGTGACGAGTCGAGCAGGGAAGACTTCATTCATGTGTCCAGACTTTATTCGGCTTGTTCTTCCCAGGATCTGATTGATGATGGGATGTCACGGGCACAACAAACGTCATCATCGCGAATTGTTAAGCTGTGGAACTTTCTGTGTCCATGAGGAGCTGACCCCGAGGACCAGTGTTCCTGTGATGTCACCAGAGCCACACTAAAGGACACCTGTTCTGTTTTTATGGCTTCTCCTACTTGTAGGACTTGTACTTTAAGATGGGGACCCATGTAATTCTACACGGCTATATAAATGGGAGGTTGTGATACAGCTATTCAGTCAAATAGAAAGTTAGCTGTGATACATTATTGATTTTTAAAAGTAAATATAGTACAGGCAGGGATTTAGCTCAGTGGTGCTGGCACCTGCCTTGCAAGTGCAAGGTCCTGGTTCCAATCCCCAGTAACCGCATACAACAATGCCAGGTATGGTGACTCATGCCTATAATCCCAGCACTCAGAAGGCAGAGGCAGGAGGATGTCACTCAGGAGGCAGAGGCAGGAGGATTGCTGAGTTCGACACTGAACTCAGAACCATCTTGAACTACAGAGTGAGACCCTGTCTCAAAAAAAAAAAAAAAAGTAAATATAGTAATAGTAGATATAGGAATGTCTTTGCATAATGTGGATCCAATTTTCATCTTTTTTCAAGTTGAAATATCATGTCTGTAGTATCTTCTGTGCACATACACTCACACATGTGTACGTGAGCGTGCACACAATGTGTGAGTACCTGCCAACATAATTCATGTTACTTCAAAGAAGCAGAAGGAAGGAAAGACAAACTTGGATCGGGGGATAACGTTCCTGTTTATACAATTCTGCATTTCACTAAGCATAACTTTTGCTGTGAGAACTACATTAGGAGAATGGCACCCTTGGTGGCTGAGAAGACGCCAGATCCTGGCCTGAGAGCCGGAGTCCCCTGCTAGTCTGTGTAGCCGACGGACAGCTCGCAGCAAACCACTGGCCTCAGCGATCAGCAATGCCCCTACACGAGGCTGCAGGGTGGGAGCCGAACTCAGGAGATCTGCCTCGAGGCCTAGCTCACCACGATTTTCCCAACATTCTTGTGTCCTGGTCTGTCCTTTCATACCTCCCCTTCAAGTGCAACATCCAACGCCACCCTCCCTGAGCCCCCAGGAAAGGAAGCAGGCAGGATGCACCACCAAGCGACAGGGGTGCACGCCGTCTTCAGGAGGTGTCGTCTCCCACGGGCAGGGAGGGCATTGGAAATACACACCTCCCCATGCTCTGTGCTCGGCTTTGCCATGGTGAGTCTGCAGCTCCCACCAACATAAATGAGGAGGAAGGGCTGGTGGAGATCTTATGTGGGAAAGACCTGTGGGAAGGGTAAGGAATCCGAATCAGACAGCTTGGGGCCAAGCACCTATCCTATCCCCAGCATGGCCAAAAAGCAAAACAAAATCCTGTGGGGAGTCTATGTGGATGACCACATAATGAAAGTGGCGGCCAAGGCTGACACTGACAGTGGAAGACACTCGCCCTGGGCAAGTGTGGAGAGACAGGATGGAAGACAGAGAAAGTCAGGCCCCCTGGGCCCCTTTTCGCCCTGACCTCTCACCCAAAGCCTCAGGAAAGGGAAAATCGATATGTTCCCGAAGTTCAGGAGCCCAGGGTCTGGAGCTGGAATTTGACCCCCACAGAGTGTTTACTGATCTAGAGACGATAGGGTCAGTGAGCTCATCCTTATCTTGAAAGGAAACTGGGGACCTCGAGCAAGACAAAGCCATGTTTGACTCCATGAACATTTACCGCCCCTGCAATACACAGGATGACAGAAAATACCTGCCCACCATAACCTCATCTCCAGGGGGTTGCCAAGAGGTCACCAAGCCAGGAATTATAAGTCTACAGAAAGCCAAAAATTATTCCAGAATGTCTTCCATTTACCCCTCACGAAGATCTACATCCTCTTTTCCCCTACACTTTGCAAACATTGACGAGGTTCAAGGGCACAGGTGGAAAGTCTAACTGCAGAGTTAGCGTGAGGTGAAATACTTAAGATGGCGCGATCCTGCGCTAATGAAGAACATATTAGATCCTGAGGTTAGTTATGGGAAGCTCTTGTCCCCTGCCCCGGTTGATATTTGTTTTATCAAGTCAGGGCCTATTTTTGTCATCATTGTTAATCTTCCTCTCGCCAGATCTGTTCTGGCCGAGGGCATGCACTTGAGGTATGTTAGAAGAATGGAGGGCAGTACTGTGGGAAAGAATTACCACCAGTTCTATCTGCCTACAGCTTCCTCAGCCCTGTTCCTCTGATCTTCATAAGGGACAGTGGACCTGGGAAGTCTTGCAAGTGTGTAACCTGCTTTTGCAAAGAGGATTTCTGAGCTGAAATAGCAAAGTAATCACATTCTCTTATGACCACAGGTTTTTAATTTTGTGGAAAGCATTTTGACTTGTCCGATGCAGGGAGTTCTCAATGGAATATGTTGTGGATGAAGAAGTCCCTTGCTGTGTAGACACGTTGTCGTGACTGAGACTCATCTTTGACTGTGACATTACACAGTTTTCCTCTCCAGACTTCAAGGAGACCTGACCTCAGCTCTCAGGTACGTATGAGGAGAAGGAACACAGAACTCAGGACAGAGCCAGAATAAGCCACTGCTTCTGACCCGTGGGCTTGGGAGTTAAACAGACCTGAGTTCAGCTCTCCATTTTCCCAAGGTCTGGTTTCTTCGTATGTGAGAATCCTCATAGCAATATTCTTTCTGCAAGGTGGTCAGGAGCATTAAATGCAGTATTGTCTCTGAAAGCATTCAACAGTGCCTGTCGCTTCGAATGGGATTAATATGCTTTCGCCTCCTTCCTTCCGCTCAGCCACTCCAGCTGCTGGTGTATCCCCTTTCTCTGCCGCATACATTTGACATAGTGGAACCAGGCCAGCGACACTCGAGGGGACACAGCCTCATCAGACTGAGTAGAGAGAAGAAAAGACTTCACAGTGTTCAGAATAGCAACACGCTTTCAAATGATCTGGACAGAAACCATGTGAGCTCTGCCGACATTAGAAGAGACAAATTCACAGAGAAGTTTGTGCTTGTGTCACGGCTTCCTAAACCTCGACACACACCAAAAGAAAAAAGAAGAAAAGAGCAAAAGGAAGAAGAAAGGAAAGAATTGTTGATGCAGATACCTTTGTTTGGAGAGTTTTAAAATCTGATAATCACAGAGGTCATTATACTCTACTTCTGAATATTAATGATAAGACTCAGTTACTCAGTGAACTGACAGATCGCCTTGCTCAGGGAGAGATCAAACTGCGGCTCTTCTACCTTGCGTTCTGCCCACCCACACCACTAGTGTAGAACTCACATCTACATTCTGGCAAATCGGCTGCATCCTTTCTTGGACAGCGTGGAAATGGGTGGAATCCTCTTACCTATATCCTTTCCTGGGTCAGGCGCCCTGAGTTCTCTCAGGTGTCCCAAGACAGTTTCCTTCCTAACCTTTAGACCAAATGGCTGTGGAGCGCGTGTTGTACACAAGCTGATGTTCAAAGATGCCGATCACAGTGATTTTACTCCCCCCGTTCAGCATGGAGGGTCAGCTCTCCAGTCTGGTTGAACTGGTCACAGGCGGTATTAGTATGACCAGTGCAGACGTGAAAATCATTTGTGTCTGATTTTGGGAATCAGACAGATCAGTGTGGTAAGGAAATAACACCCACTTTGCACTCTGGCTTCTGTTTCCTCATCCTTGAACTTCCCAATATAACCACAGCCAAAGCAGAGACAGAAATGGGAGAAGAATATCCGGGAGATTCTGTGAACATTCCGAGCATAAATGTATATTTCAACGTGTTTATCTGTGTTAGCGATAAATAGCTAGAATATACAGGGGAAATAAAATAGTAATCAAATCTATAAAATATTAAGAATAAAGCTAGAACTGTACTTTCAAGGCATAAATACAAAATATAGGCAATAATGATAACAATAATGATGATAATAATAGTAACTACTATTTATTATGTTCTTTTAACTCCAGAAATTGTCTAAGATTTTTTTACATGGATGATTTCTTAGCTGTCTCAGAAATGTTCTAAGGCAGTTAAGATTATTAGACTCATTTTTAAAAAAGGAAACTAGAGCACACCAAGGTAAGGAAACTTTTGAAATGAGGAGATTCAAATATATTCATTTTCCCTATTTTATCTGCTATTTTACTCTGTAAATTGATTCAATAAATTTACTGTATAAATTAATGTAATCTCAATCAAGTTTCAGAAAATTTTATGAAACTTAAAGTATTTTAAACTTTACCTAGTGGAGAAAAAACAGCCAAGAAAAGAATACTGGGTTGGGAAAAATCAATTAATAAACTGTTAAAATTAAGCTATTTATTAAAATTAAAGTTCATGAAGTTGCCAGATATGCTCAAGTATTTGCAACTGAGATCAGCACTAGAGGAGATTCAATAAATATTAATTTATAGCGAATTAATATATACCTTAATCTCTTTTTCCTCTGATTTTCCCCCAAAAGGAAGAGAAACCAAATACAAAATCATATTAATTAAATACTGTGATTACAAAAATTTAGAAAAATAAATCAAAGAAGCAGATTTGAAAATCCAAGAAGAAATGCCAATCTGTAACAACAATTATTTTCTATACCAAAAAATATAATTAAACTATTCAACAGAGTATTAGGAAAATTTACTAAAGACATTTTTTAAAAAATTAGATTCTAATCTATGATATATTTAAAAATAAATACTTTTTACTTTCAAAATGTTGAAAATATGTATACACTCAGACAGACAGATACACAGAGACACATAACACACCTGAGGTTGAAATATGTGGAAATATCTGGAAAACTAATTTTATAGTCCTGCAGTCTAGAAGACATGTTAACCATCACAAAAATCTAAAAGCCATGAAGTACAATAAAAGATATGGCTACATAAAAAGTTACACTTCAGCAGCAAAGGAGTAATAAAAATATGGGAAGAGTTACAGAAAATAAGTAGGGGGAAACTGTCTACTGATTACATATAGACTATTAGTATTACTGTATAAAAAGCTATTATAAGTCAGTAAAAAAACTATACCAATTGGTTAAATAGGTGAAAATGCCAGAAAAAAAATGACTAAAGGACATTTGAAAATATGTTTAATTTCACTGGCAATCATAGAGATACAAATTATAGCAATATCATTTGGGGGCTGTTCCATTTCCTAATGGAAAATGGAAAAAAAATTGATATTATCCATATTTAGCAAGGCCTTGGGGGAAATGGACACTCAGATACTATTGTACAATTATAATAGATATTTCTGTGAACAAAAGGACAATAAAGTCAAAATTCATTATGATTAGTAATCCTACCTCTAAAAACTAAAAGTATTCAGAAAATATACAAAATGCATAAGAATTTTCATTAAAGCATGGTTCTCAAATGCAAAAATAATATCAATCAGTAGTTGAATGATCGTATACACTATCTTACCTCCTTATTTAGAATACTATAGAAAAATTTTGACAATGAAATAAATCCTTGGTACATAACATAGAAAGATCTTTAAGGCAAATTATAATTTTAAAAGGCTAGGAGCCAAACAGTGCAGTATAATATTTTGTTGATTCTAGAGGGTTTTTTTCATGTATCATCACTTCTGAGACTGTTAAGCCCTGTGCGATCAGCTCTGCTTATAATAAGTACATTTGTTTCTTTTTATTAGAACATCAGATGATGGCGCGCCTCACAATCGATCTATTTTAGATTTGATGACACCCAGTTAACCGTATGACCTCACTGTATTTGCTTATGCAGCCAGCAGAATGGGTGATTGTGAACTTGCTTAATGCCTCAGTGTAGGCCGGTCTTAAGAAATGAAGAGAGAAGGAGAAAGACGGGGTGGAGGCGACTGTTCTTCCTTAGCCTTTAAGGGCTGCTGGTGTTTACTTTCTTAGATTTGGCTCATTCCTTCCAGGGGACTTTCCAGGCCTTTAACTATCGAGTCAGTGAGTTGGCAGGTGTGTCTTCGAGAAGGAAAAGATGGAGACTCTTGTGCTGGAAGGGAAGGGTCTGAGAGACCAGCCCCAGGCCCCGTGGACTGGGCAGGGCTGGGAGGGGGCAAGGACAGGGCATGGCTGTGTAGGCGTCCTGAAGGACTGGGTGTTCAGTGCACAGCACAGAAGGATGAGCCCAAGGGGTGACAATCACACTTGTCACTGCAAAACAGGTGCCTTCACAGCACAGCCAGCTGCCTGCAGCAGTGTTTAGGGTTAGAAGCAGGAAGTGGGGAGAACAAAAATGCCACTGAGTAGAGACCAAGCCTTCTCCTCAAGCTTCCTGGACCTCATAAGCCGTGGGGCTCTGAGTCAGTCCCAAAGCAAAGAGATGAACGTGCCCTCAGGTAAGAGACTGATGCCCAGCTGGCATTGGTGGGCAGGGCTGGGGTGCAGCACTGCAGGAAAGGCCCTACAACCTGCTTCTGAAGATTCTGGACCAATGTGTACCAGAAAGAGAGGACAGACAAGCGAGTAGGGAGATGGACGCCAGATCAATCATGGCGTCTTGATATATTCCTTTCCTTATTCAGTACTTATCCGCTGAGCTTGTCTTATGAACTCAGCACTCACCTGGGTCCGGGAGGAAATCACGGACAGGATCCAGTCTACACTCGAGGAGCTCATGGTATATAAGACGGCAAGTGCTGCAGGAGTGCCCCTCCGTCGGGTGCACACTCACCTTGTCTCCCAGGTAAACTACAAGTTTCCTGCTGGCTGCTGCCCCAGAACTCACAGCAGTGCCACCCAGGGGCCACGATGGCACTGTGTCAGGGGGCTGAGGGCAGCCTGTGTTGAGTCACTGTCTGGAAATCGGCCACTCAACCTCTCCAGCAGCTGCTGAGGATCGTCTGAGAGACGTCACTTCTCCCTGGGAGAAGATCCTCTGTGGTCACGGCCACAGTTAAGCTTAGAACATTGTTCCCGTCCATTCTTTCCACAGACATTTACTCTGTGCTGCACAGAAATACCAGCGGGTGAAACAGACTTAGTTCTTATCCTCATGGAGGCCTTGGTCTAGCGAAGTCAGCTACGCACAGAGATGAGTGCCTTGCATAGATTAAAGCGCCTGCTCCCTTATCAGTAATGGAGCAGAGCAGTGAACAAGAAGAACTGATCCCGGAGCTTTTACAAGAAGGGACAGGCCCCCCGGGACAGTGACTCATTTTGACATGGAAGAAGGAGCAGGTGCTCATGGTCAAAGAGGTACTGCAAGTACTGCATGTGCAAAGGCCCCATGCTAGAAAGAAATGGGAAGTTTGGGGTTGGGGATTTAGCTCAGTGGTTCTGGCGCCTGTCTTGCAAGCGCAAGGACCCAGGTTTGATCCCTGGTAACCACATACCATACTGGGTGTGGAGACTCACCCCAGCAGCAACCAGTACCACATACCACAGTGCTGGGCGTGTTGGCTCACACCTGTCATCCCAGCACTCGGGAGGCAGAGGCAGGAGGATTGTGATGTGAGTTTGAGGCTGAGCTCAGGGCCAGCCTGAACTACAAAGAGTGAGACCCTGTCTCAAAAAACCTAAAAAACAGAAATGGGAAGTTTTGAGGCTCAGAAAGACATACTGTGGAGCCAGGAGCCAAAAAGGCATTTCCAGGCAGACAAAGTGTTGGGAAGGGGGGACAAACAGCTACGTCCAAATCTTTCTTTTCTTCACCCAACAGATAAAAGTGATTGAAGCCATGTAAATATCATATCTTTTCTCTGGTATGAGAAAATGAAGATGTAAATGAGTTCTAGTACATATAGTTGATATTGTGAAATAGAAAATATTTAAAAGGAAAGAGGATGTAGGAGTAAATAACGAGGAGGAAAAGAATGTGACTAATAAAGAAAAAAGGAAACAAAGCTTATGTATATAGCGGGTGGAGGGTTGCAGGCCAGAGGGAAGGGGAAAAAATGAGAATCAAATGTCATATTCTGGTACAAACTATCAATGCTGAATGTGATGATGATGCATATTTATAAGGTACCAATAAAGATTTGAATTTAAAAATTTTTAAAAAGTGATTGAAGTTGAAGAAAAAAAAGAGAGAGGTGAACAAGACCCACACCTGGGACGGGGTGAGCCCCACGGTGATGTCCTTCCTGCCAGTGTCTTCTCCCAGGTGAGCTGGACCTTCACCACCAGCCCAGACTGAGAAGCCACAATTCACTCTGTCTCTTCCCACTCCTAACCCATCATGATTGGCCTTTCCGTCCATCTTCTGTGTGTCACTCAGATCTGTCCCCCTCTCCCCATGTCAGCTCTCATCTGAGATTCCACAGTAACAAGCACATGGAGATGGGCGCCCTCTCCCTCTGCACCCCAATCTCCTCCTCCTGCGCTGGGTCAGGGTGGCCTTCCCAGGCTATTCATCTAGATATTGCTCCCTCTATCCAAAATCCTCCGGTCTCAATCATCGCTCCAGACTGAAGTCCTGGTTACTTCCCCTTCTCCCCTCCTGCCCTAGTGAGCTCCTTCTTTTGTGCAGGACCCTGTTCTTCTAGTCTGATAGCCATCGTGCACACAGGGCTGTAAACACTCGGCCTTTCTGTGTCATATCTCTGGCGGTGGTATTTCCCTGATAGAGGCTAATCTGAAGTTCCCTTTCACTTCAGTATCACAGTCAGTCCCCTTAGCGTGGCAGAGAGGACTGTGGGACATGACCTAGCGTTCCCCTTCAGCTTTATTCCCCATAGTTTTTCTCATGATCTAATGCTTGCCCTTTATGCCTTGCAATACTGAATTACCTGATTCCCAATACATATTATTATTTTGTGCCTTGCTATATTTGCATAAAAGAACTCCCTGGGTGAATGGCTGAATGGCTTTTTTCTTCATTGCACTAGGGATTATACCCAGGGCTCGGCCCTAAGCTAAGGCTTCAGCCCTTGTTTGATTGTTTTTTTTTTTTTTTTCTTCAAAGCAGGGTCTTGCTAAGTTAATCAGTGACTCAGGCTGGATTTGAGTTTGTGATCTTCCTGCCTCAGCCTCTCACAGTGATAGGATTATATTTCCACATCTAGCTGGTTTTCCTTTTCATATTTTCTGTTTGAATTCTTTTTTCAAGTGTAAATTATGAGAACCTAGAGTGAAGTGTCAGTTCAAACTATTAACCACCAATGAAAATGAAGACCCTATAGCTCATTTTCCATATACTCCTCCTGATAATTTTACTTGAGATTTTGTCCAACAAAATGAAGGCAGAAAGAAAGAAAGATAAAATGTAGAAGAAGGAAAATGACAAACCAAACTGGAAATGACACAGAAAACAAGTTGGCAGCCACATAATTGGATGAGGATGAAATTAGCGCAAATTAGAAAAAGAATTCCAAGGTTCCAAGAAAGACGACTTCAGAAAAAACAAACATTCTGTATATTGAGTAAACTTCTCATAATAAGGAAAAACAAAGCAAACAGAAAGTCCAGGAGAATAAAAGACAAAGAAATTAAATAAATCTAAAGGGTGAGATAATTTCAAGCAAACAATAAACTGTAAGAAATTTTGGAAATATATAAATGTGTCATGAAACACTGATCAAAAAAGGGCCGGTGCAGTAACTGTAATATTAGAGCAATAGGCTTAGAGAGATTTTAAAAATTATTTTAAAAAGGAAACTCTTAGA
>PVIR01026363.1:0-23993 GCA_004026965.1 Petromus typicus | reverse complement strand
CGACTGGTGAGAATCAACCAAGGGAGACAGCTGTGGAGATAGGACAGACAGGTATATCTTCCCTGAGAAGTCTGAGTTCAGGTCAGGAAGGATAGAGGCACACTCTTCATGGCAAGAAACCAAGAGGTGGCTGGACCCGATAGTGGTGACCCCAAACACAGGAGTCTGCTAACCCACACCTTATTGCCAAATCCAGTGCATAACAACCATCTGATTGCTTTCCCCATAGACCAACATGAGCACAGACCCGGCTGGGGTTGGACAGTGGCCCCAGCCTGGAGAGGAGGGACAGAGGGGTTCCTGAAGCAGAAGGGCACCTCCCAAACCCACAGGCTATAAAGTTAGGCCCAGAGAACCATGACTTGCTGAATTCTAGGACTCCAGATCTCAGAAAGAAACCACTCATTCAAAATTACACAGGATTTTTTGCCTTGTTTTTATCTTTCTTTTTCATTGATTTTTTGAAGTTTGTGGTTTTTACTTTTTCTTATCAACTTTTTTTGTTTTTTATTCTCATTTATCTTTTTTCTTCTTATTCTTAATAGTATTTCCTCCTTTCTGTTATGTTTATCTCACTCCATTAATTTATTTTTACTCCTTAGTGGAGTCCCTCACCTCATTTTTCTCTCTTCGTTTTCATCTTTTATTAATTTTTAATTTTTTTCTTCTTTTAGTCTTCTATTCCCCACTTCTAGCATTATTATTATAACAAATATTTGAATCATTAATTAACTCTATGCTATTATCGTTCATTTCTTTTCTATTATTAGTGGAGGATTGCTGGATTTCATAGGTTTTTGTCTTAGGCCAATATTTGGTTTCTCTTAGTGTCTACATGCAATTATGGATTTTTCCATATAGCTAAGAAATACACATTATTGTTTCTCATAGGATGTCAATATCCAGCTTGTCTTTGACACAATTTTTCTTGCTGATTTAGTTGCTATAACCAGGGTGGCAGAGCTGTTGTACTTAACAGGTTCTCTTAATGAGAATTTCTGTGTTATTGTTGTGTCACTGCAGTTCATTCCAGAGGACTGGGTACTGGGCCAACTGCAGTTCATTCTTCCCCTCTCAAAGTAATGAAAGTGAAAGAATCTTATAAAAGAGGCAGAATCATGCCCAGTGCATGAATCAATTGCAGCTACTAAGTAGAGCAATTTCTATACTGGTAAAAAATAAATTAAAAAATAAAAACCTCTCCACTATCACAGCCTTCAGGCTTCATCACAAATAACAATAGTAGACACATGTGAAGAATTGGCAAAAAAAAAAAAAAAAAATGCCTACAAAAGCCCTCCCAAAGCTGAACCCTGGGGCTTTGAGGAGAAGAAGTCAAAATCCATACAGCTGAATTATTTGAATCAAAACAGAGACTTTTAAAAAAGATAACTTACATACTCTGTGAGCTCAAAGAAGATATAACTAAACAGATAATGGAATGAAGCAAACAATCAAGTTTACAGAAGACACTAATAAAGACCTAAACATGACAATACAAAACATAAATGACCAGTTTAGCAAAGAACTTGAGTTCTCAAAAATGTACCAAACATGAGTTTGTAATTTAACATTCTATTAGAGAATTTGGCTAATATGAGGACAAAGTGTCAGAACTCAAAGATAGGACTAATTTTGGTAACCAATTACAGCCCTGAAGTAAATAAATATAGGAAGTTCTTATGTAAATCTGATAAAAGTTATCTATGGCAAACCAATGGCCAACATTGTATTCATTTGGGAAAAGCTGAAAGATTTCCCTCTAAAATCACAAATATGACAACAATGTCCACTATCACTCCTGTTCAGTACAAAACTACAAAGATTAAACAAAGCAATCAGGCAAGAAAAGTACATAAAATGGATATGGGTGGAAAAGAAAATAGTCAAATTATTACTATTTTTAGGTGACATGATCCTCTACATAGACAACCCCAAAATTCTACCAAATCCTACTGCTAGAACTGATAGTCCAATTCTGTAGTATAGTAGAATACAAAATCAACAAACAATATCAGTAACATTCCTGTACAACAATAATGAAATCACTGAGAAAAAAAATTAGAAAACCAATAGTATTTACAGTACCATCAAGAAAAATTCTATACCTAGAAATTAAACTAACCAAGGAAATGAAGATGTCTATAGTGAAAACTACAGTACTCTGAAGAAGGAAACTGAAGAGGACATAAGAAGCTGGAGTGTTACCCTGTTTCTGGAAGGGCCACATTTCCAAAACTCATACATACGCAAATTTAATGCAAATTTAATTAAATAGCATTCCTCACAGAACCAGAAAAAGAATCTTAACATTTTCATGGAACCAATAGAGACTTACAATAGTGGAAGCACGCCTGAGCAGCAAAAGTAAAGAAGGAAGCATCATAATCATAAACTTTTAAGCTATATTACAAACCTACAGTGAAAAAAACAGCTTCATAATGACACAAAAATGGACATGAGGATAAAAACTAAAATGTCCATCAACTGGAGACTGGATAGAAAAGCTGTGGTTCTTCTACAGAATGGAGTATTACTCTGCCATAAAAATGATAAGTTTGAAGTGTTTACACTTAAATGGACATACCTTGAGGACATCCTCATAAGTGAAATAAACAGGTAACAAAATGTGTAAATATCCCATATTTTCTCTGGTATGAGAAAATAAAGATGTAAATGAGTTCTAGAATGTATGTCATATATTGTGAAATAGAAAATACTCAAAGCGAAATAGGGTGGAGGGGGAAAATAATGAGATTATAACAAAAAAGAAAGGAAACAAAGTTTATGTACATGGGGATGGCGGTGGTAGGGTGGGTAGGGCAATGGGAAAAGTGAGAATCAAGTTGTGTCATATACTGGTACAAATTCTCATTATAGAGTACAATCATGATATGTGTATGTAATGTACAAATAAAGATTTCAATTTTTAAAAAAAGATAGAATAAAGGATGCATAAACAACCCCAGATTCACGACTTGATCTTTGACAAAGAGAACAAAACTGTATGCTAGAGGAAAGATAACCTCTTTAAAAATGGTACAGGGAAAACTGGCTATCCACCTGCAAAAGATGAATCTAGACCTACATATTTAACCTTTTGCAATATTGAAGTAAAATTAAAGTGGGTCAAAATTCTGAATGTTGTAACAGAAAAACTAAGCCTACTAGACGATAAAATAGGTAAAACTCTTGAAGACATAAGCATAGGCAAAGACTTTCTGAACAGTACCCCAGTTACATAAAAAGTAGTACCAAGAATCAAAATAATGGGTCCCTATGCTGAACAGCCTGTGGGGAAAAAAGAACCTTTCTACATTGCTTGTGGGAATATAAGCCAAATCAGAGTGGAGATCACTCAAAAACCTAATGAGAAATTCCACATGATCTAGCTATTCTCCATATAGGTTTCTCCCTCAAAATGTAGAGCTACCACCGACATGATCCCAAACACACTCAATCTCATTGGATATATGCATGCCCATGTCCACAGCAGCACAACTTATTACAGTTAAATCTTGGAAGCAGCCTAGCCTATCTGTCCATCAACAGACAAAAGAAAATGTGGCATTTATACACAATGAACTACTCTGAAACAAAGCAGGCTAAATTTGAGTCATATGTAGGAAAATGAATGTATCTTGGAAACATAATGTTAAGTGAAATGAATAAAACACAAGAGCTTAAATATCACACAGAAACCCAAAATGTAACAAAAAGCAAAGTAGAAGATAACAAAAAATAGATTTTTTTCAAAAGGTAACTAGACGAAGATAGGATGAAAAGGTTGGGAACAGAGGAAAGAGATAAAAAGGAATGACATGTTATATTCATATACTCATTCTCCACATGGAAAGTAATTGTTGTACACTACAAATATGTAGCAATAAAACTATAAAAATGAGATAAAATTATTCTTCAATGGGCATAAATACATTTCCAATCCACCAGTGTTAGGTCCATGGCCGTTCAATCCTGAAGGCACCTGGTTCTCATTCAGGGAGAGCTAGCATCCAGCAAGTATGATTCTCTGCCTATGAAGATTATTTCCTGAGGGACCAAGAGATGGCAGTCATATGCTAAAATCCTCGGTCAGTGAACTAAACCCCAGGTCAAGCTATAAATAGCTGAGAAAGCAAAATATTATCCTTCCTTTGTTCAGCTTGCCATATCTACCACATGCCAAGTTTGACATAGCAACCATATAAATATGATTGACAAAAAATAATAATCAAAAAATCTGTCACTAGCTTCTAATGGAGCAAAAAGGCAGTGTAATATAAAAAATAAATAATTGAATTATATAGTGAGGTAAAAGGTGCTAATTTCATGAAGAATACAGCTGAGTAGGTAGCGCCAGAAGGGTAGAGGATGATTAAAGACATAGAGGGTATGACCAAGTGTTTTACAGCTTTCTGTCACTGTAACAAAATATCTAAGATAATTAACTTGTACTCTAGCTTGTGATCCAGGATCAATTGATTTTGTTGTGTTGGGCCTGAGAGAGGCAGCTCTTCATGTCAGGAGCATGTAGCAAAGCAAAATCACTCACTACATGACTACTGGCAAAGAGAGAGGAAGGTGCTAGGGCTTCACAGCCCTCACCGGAACTTAAGTACTTCCCACTATACCTCATCTAAAGACTCTACCACCTGACACACCCACTAGGGACAAAGAGTGCAGCACGTGTGTCTTCGGGTGATGGCACACATCCAAACGATAGACCTCTGTCATGGTTCTCACGCTTTATGTTATCTCACAAAGCAGAATGCATGGAGTCCACCTCCAAGTCTTAACTGTTCCTATATTGTTCAAAAAGCCCAATTCCAATGACAGCTCTAAAACTTAAAGTGAACCCAGCTATGAGTACCTAGAAATGTAGCATAGTGCGAAATTCAATGATAAGATAAGCACAGGTTGAACGGTCCTAATGGGAAAGAGAGAAACAAGACAAGGGAAAAATCTGTCCAAAGCAAAAGTAATACCCAGAAACAAAAACAAAACATTTAATCCAAAAGCTTCATGTCTAGTACCAAAAGTCCACTGGGGCAGCCTCATCCCTATGTCCATTTTCATCACATCCCACATGACCCACCTTTTAGGCAAGCTTTGTGCCCTGCAACCAGCTTTCCTCAGTAAACACTACAAGTTGGTAAGACTTCACATCTATTGCAATTTCAGATTCATTGATACAGATTTATACACTGGCATATACGGTGTTACTGGTAGGGACCTAAATCCTGCACATTCTACTTGGTATCTCAGAATTTGCTTTGAAATTTTAGAGGAAGCTGCCATGACACCTACCTCTTCTCATACCTGAAAACCTAGCACCACAGAGACAGTGCCAAGCTATGCTGCTAACTGGAGCACCACTGGATCCATGCCTGCAGCGTTTACTTCAAGCCATGCCAGCTGAACATAGAAAGGTGGGCAGATCCCGAGGGTGCACACATCTCTTTTCCAAAACAGATTTTGCCATGGAAAGGATAAGCTCAGCGTGAGCACCTGTGAAAGCTCATTTTTTTGAAACAAGTTTGTATTTTTACATCTCTGAGCCTATGGTGATTACAATTTGAAGATTTCTGCAGTATCCTGGAAGCATCTTTCCTGTTGGCCCAGTGCAAAGCACTTGCATTCTTTTTATCTGTGCTGGCAACTATACCTCCTTGGCTGTACCTTGCATTCTGTTCTTTTTCTGGGCAAACTACAAATTTTCCAAACCTTTCTACTCTGCTCCTTTTTTACCCCTCATTCTCCCTTTGAATTGACTAAAAGCAGCCAGTAGTATTCATGTCACAGCTGGAATGCTATGTTACCTTGCTGTTTATCGGGAAGATAAATTGGTCTTTCTTCTTCACACTTGGCCTTCCACAAAGTATTAGGGCATTGACAAAAAGCAAGCCAATCTTTGTTACTGCGTAACAAAGGGGACCAAGGTCTTACTCCAAAATAATCTTTGTTCCCACTTGAAAACTCATCAGCACCCACTTTATTGTCTGTCTTTCCATCAATATTCTTGGCTTCTGTGTTCTACAAGAACTGCTCAGTCAGTTCCATTTATAGATCCTAAGTTTTCTCTACTGTGATCCTCTAGAGTTTTCCAAACTCCTCTTGTAAGCCAATTCCAAAACCTCTGCCTGACTATCACATGTATAGTAATGGCAAGGATCAGCCACTCCTTCTATGGTTTCTTCGTGTTCACTAGATTGCTATCCCTGTAGTAAAATAGCTGAGATAATCAGCTTATAAAAAGGCAGGCAAATGTGGCATAGTAGAACTGTTTACTTCATGGCCAGAAAGCTAAGAGAGCAAGGGAAAGAGATCAGGCCCCCACATTTCCCCGTGAGGGTGTACCCCAAGAATCTAAGTATTTCTCACTAGGCCCTGCATTTAAAGGTTCTGCCAACTCCCAAACTGCCACCCTGAGGGCCACACCTCTAACACACAGACTTTGAGAGACGTTTGCCATCCAAACTATAGCAGCAAGACGAACTCTTGCAGAGTGAAACCATAGAAGCAGCACATAAAACAGAGCCAGATCTAGGGGTGATTAAGAGTTGAACAGAGCTAGGGATGAATTTAGCAACAGGGAAAATGATCAGCAGAGAAGGAAGGCAGCATTTGGGTCTAGACTGAAATGTAGCTGTGAGAATTAAAAGGCAGAAGAAACTGTCAAAGCAGAAAATGAAGGCCATTATAATAATGATGCCCAGTACTAACACATTCCAGAAAAAAGCATTTCACAAGGCTGGATGTCATGTTGAGGAGATAATATGCTTCTTTATTTCTGCTTTTGTTTTTGTTTATGTTGGGATTTTGTTTGTTTGTTTAGTGACTGTCAAGCTCCTAGCACATAGGACTAGTGCACATATGAGGCTCCTAGGCACATATGAGGCCACTTGGAATTTTGATTCGGTGTGTACTTCTGAATATTCTTAGAAACCCAGATATATCTGTCGTGCATTGTAATCAGAAGTATAGCTTCTTAGAAAAACATTCCAAAGAAATGAGATTATTTGCTGAATGTACTGAAGGAATAAGATTCATTAAATTTTATCAAATTTTGTTTCTTTTAGTGAAGGCTAAAATGCTCTGTATATTCTGAGGAAAACTGGAATTTCTGAAGACTGGTCCCGAAATGTCAGCTGGCTGTGCGGTGTAACACCAGTGGATCTGACTCCGTGATTCAGTGGGGTTCTAGGAATCTCTGTGCCCATAATAAGCAGGACTAGAGCTCACCGGTACCCGGCTCTGAAGTGCTTCAGCATTATTCAGTCAGCACCCTACCTTTTCTTCTGTGACTGCCATTTGGAGGCTCAAAGACACTAGAGAGGGACCCCTGGAAGTTGGCTGTTTTCAGCATAAACATAATCAAGGGGAAGGACAGAAGATGAAGTTTAAGGGAAACTGGAATCTTATTATTATTAATGATGTTAATGATGTTCAGTGGAGACTCACTGTAAAACCAGAACAGCTGAGTGGTCCAAGAAGGATGTTTGCTGAAATTGCTTTTAGGTTCTGAGCAGCCACTTTGAGGAGATGAGGGAGGATACATATAGCAACAGACTCATCTGGCAGCTACCTACATGTGGTGAATTTGACTAGGTGCTACATAAAAATCCAAGTTCTAAATACATCCTGGATGTAGCACAGTCCAGAGAGAGCTAAGAGAAGCATCTACATAGAAATAGAAAAAGTCCATGGAATAGGTCACAGATATGGAAATACCATGTTATCTCTGTAGTGTGAGAAGCTGAAAGTGTAAATGAAGTCCAGAATGTATGATAGGCATTCTGGAAATAAGAAGCAAATGTTTAAAATGAAAGGGTCACTAGGGTGGGGAGCAGGGAAAAGCACAGAAGGGAAAAATTTTGGTAAAAAGTAAACAACAGAAAGAAAGTTTATGTACATGGGCGATAGGGTTGAAAGGAGAGCATAGGATTGTGAAAAAGTAAGGATCAAGACACAGCATGTACAGGCACAAATTTCCAATGAGGAATATGATCATAATACATTCTTAAAATATACCAATAAATTCAATTTTTAAATAAAATAAACCAAAAACATAATGCAAATTCAAAAAAGAAGAAACCGATGAAAGAACACCACAAGAACTACATACAGAATATCTTCAAATCAAAAATGCAGAAAACTAAAATCTGAGGGAGGAACAAAAGACAATGATGCAATCTTAGACCTTTCGACGGCTCTTAAAAGAGGTAGGCCAGAAATGAAAGAAAATATTCCTGTGTGTGTGTTTATACACAAGTACCCACACACAAGCATGTTTCTTTTCAATAATGGAGAGAAGCTGTAAGGAAAAAGATCAGAAAGTTTCTAGCTAAAGAAAAGTTTGTTCACTACAACTATTTCTCATGTTAAAAGTCATTTGAAAAAAAAAAAGTTACATAAAGCAACTCATGCACCAAGATGTTTGATTTTATCTTAAATGGTTGAAATATTTTCACATGTGTTCAATACACTTGGTCCCAGTATTAGCAATACATTTCTCCAGTGAGGAAACGAACAAAATATGAGATGTATTTTGCACTGAGAGTCTACATCTCACTGAGCCCCAGCTAGTTTGAGAATGAACTCAGCGCCAATCTATCTTGTCTTCCACTTTGTCTAGTTGAAGAAGGCAAGACATCAATCAGTAAAAAGCAAAACTACCTAGTGCTTTAGGGAGAAATATGGACACCTTGGCAAGAACATGGAACCAATGTGAAATAATTTGAGTTTGGATGAACATAAGTCAAAAATGTAGCTTCTTGAAAAATGTCATTTCCATAGAAATCAGATTCTTTCCTGAATATATTGGAGGAATAAAATTCCCTGAAATTTTTCAAACTTTGTTTCTTTTAGTGAAGACTAAAATGCTATGTACATTCTCAAAAGCTGTACCACTTCAATGTACAAAATCAGAATATTCAGTGAAGAACAATTTCAGCTTTAAAATGTTTATACTGAGCATGTCCACCTGTTCTGTTCACACATCCTTTCTCTGTTAATGACATAGAATTAATCCAACTCCTTGAGATAGACTCTAGCATTGCTGAATCCCTCCTTTCCATTGTACAACACCCCCCACCCCAATGGATGTCTCTCCTTCCTTTCTGTCCCTCTTGCTGGTCTCACCACTGGGTGAGTAAATTGTACAGATTATACAGAAACTAGCACACAAAGGTAGCTATGAGCTTCTGTTTCTGGATCCTGTGAATAAAAGTTTGAATCTTCTGCAAACGTGTTATGTGACCTTGAGAGTTATTTCAATTTTCTAAAAACTTAAATGTCCTTATCTGAAAGCAGACAAAGTGAAGCCTGCTTCATAATGTGGCCAAAACTGATAGAAGCAACATATACCAAATACTTGATGCACACTATGAATTTAATGAAGCTTAAATAGTGTGATTGAACTTATTTCTCCAAGACAACAAGCTAAGATGGAGTAAAAGTAGCACGTAGGAATTCATGAAGAAAAGGATGACATTTGCTGCTCTGTGACTGCACTGTGATACCTAAAAGCATAACTAATATTCTTGGTTATAGATTCCTGCCTCCTGCAACAATAAAAGTATGTCAACATCTAAAATCCACAAGTGATGTTTTCAGGTTTGTGGAGGCAACTGAGCATTAACTGACTGTCCCTCCAGTCCACGTCATTTTATTTCCTGTTTCACTGAACTTTGAATGGAAGATGGAATAGATAGAAAAGGATCCACCCAAGGTAATGGAGCATGACACCACCCTGTGCTATTTATGAGACTTGGTCTTGTTCATTTCTAATTTTTACCTGGTGAAAAATCACAATACAAATTGGCACTATTTTCTGCTGTTCCCAATCGATTCCCTACACTTCCATTAGAGTCCCCTCGTGGTAGTGCACAAAGAAGTATACTTCACAGCTGGAGACTCATTCTCCCATTCTGTAGAATTGAGCTAAAATCCAAGCCCAGAATCTGAGTACACTTAGAAGTGAGTAGTTGGCCAGGCTCATGCACTGCTATCTCGAATGCAAATCAAAATTGTTAATTTCTCCTTATTAATTAAAAACTCCCAGTGGGCAATGCCAGGCATCTTTGTGTCATAGACTCTGAACCTTATGAAAAACCTTTTAGAAGTTGCAGTCGTATGAGACAGCTGGCTGCAGCAGGTGTGTCTTCTGATCTCCACTACCCTGTTGAAAACCGCTGAAAAGGCCATTGTGTGACATGGTAAAATCTACACCATGCCTCTTCCTGTAAAATGTACACTTTTCCAGCTCAGCTGTGTCTGATTTTTCTCCCCTTCTGCATGAGCCTGGCTAAGAGGCCCAGAGTTTGAGGGTGTAAAGTAGAGTCAAAATTTCCTTGGTTTTATACTTAATCCTGAAGATCAAAGGGGAAAATACCAAACATAATGTCTTAGAATGAGAGTGAAGCTCATATTTGGGGACTCAAATATGATTCCTCAGATGACAACAAACATGCTAAATACAACTAAATGAAAAAGTTAAGGGACAGGAAAGATGAAAAGGGTGCTAGTCAAAGCCACAGGACTCAAAGCAAAGCAGAGGCAAGCTGTAGGAAGGGGCTCTGCTGACTCTGGGAGGTGGTGTTGAGTTGGACATGAAGAAGTGCTGCTCAGACTTTTCTAGGGGAGAGCTGTTGCTAGCAATTATCACTAAGCCTCAGCTACCAGCTTTCTTAGTATTTTCTCAGCTACTAAGAGTGAGGATCAAGTGTTCTCTCCCCTAAAGAGCATGAGCATCATCCTGAATTTCTCCTGTGCATTGTAGGAGAGATTCAACAGACTGACAGTCAGTTAGTTCTTTCACCCTCTGTCACCTCTTATACTCTTCCAACTTAGTCAAAGCCAGTAGACCTTGGCAGACCTCAGATAGACCTCGGCTCTCAGTGGGTACCTGGCACATGTGGAGACTGTAAGGATGCTATTGGCACTGATGAACAGAGGCCACTGAGGCTGCTAAGCCTCTTAAAAGTCTCTCACAGCAAAGAATTATCATCCTTCAGTTGCCAAAGGTGCCAGGGTTAAGAAATGCTACTCTGGGAACTCCCATCTGGGACACAAGTGGCATTAACACCTCCTACCCAGTTCCTCTGCTACCTCCTCCAGCCAGACTCATCTTTGGAAAACGTCGTTCAATTTATTTTAAACTATCCAAGGTTCCCCACTATATTTGAAATAAAATTCAAACTCCTCTCTCACCTCCGAGGCCAAATAAGACCGAAGCTCCACCCCGGCTTCTACCTCTCCTCCTGTTCTCCTTCCTCCCACCTCCTTGGCCTTTTTGCTGTTCTTACCAAATGCCAAGCTGTTCGTGGCTGGGGCATCATGCCTCCCTCCACCTCCACCCAACATCACCCCTCAGATTCCCCATTCCCTTGTCAGAAAGACTGACCACAATCATCTTGTCTAAAGCTATGTGCAACAACTTTATAAGCATTTGCGTGGCTCAGTTGGATTGTTTCCAGGTGTAGCATGTGGACTGGTACAATCTAAATTGTTCCCATGAGCTCCTAGTTTATTTCTTCCATAGCATTAAGTTATTTGTTTGAATATTTCATCCCACCATTAAGATACAAATGACTTACAGAGAGGAACTAGAATTTTTTTGTTTCTACTTCCCTTAAAACTTATTCCTATGAATCATAAATTTGACTAATAAAAATTTTCTGGTAATAAAAAGGCAAACATTATTAGATATTTTCCTCTGCATTATGCATAATAGAATAAATCAAATAGCAACACTCTACACTCAAGGAAAATGATTATTTAGAAACAATTTTTCACACAATATCTTGATGTGATCCTAGGAAGTTAAATAACTTACTTCATGACATTTGTTTCAGCTATTCAGTCATGGTTTTTAGTCTTATTTCATACAATATCTGTATTTCACCCTTCTGATTGTAATGTTCTGTATCAAACACACTATAACAGCTATTTCTATATAAAGAACATTCTTTCACAAAGATAATGTGAATTCATATATTTTCAAATCTTCTGCAATTCTCCTTTACAAATTATCTTGTAACATATAATGTTTTTGAGGAAATTTAAGAAAATGAAAAAGTATATTACTGACAATTGCAAACAGTTCTGTATTTTCTATGAGTTCTTACACCTGGATATTAACATCAGCTTGTCTCCTGTCTGGAATTAAGTTTGAAAAGTAACTGTTGTCTCTTTGTGTGCTATGAATACACAATGCCTGCAGACTTCTAAAAGCCTCCTTTTTCCTCTTGATCTATCCTATATCTTTTTTATCACTATGGACATTGTAACTTCTCTTCGGGAACATGTATACTGTCAGTGGGAAAACTGCATCATAAAAAGTTAAACAGGCAAAAAAATGTTCATTGGAGTTTTTATAATAAAAGAAAGATATTGAGCTCAACTCTGCTGAAACAAAAAGTGGTAAGGTTTTAAGTATAGGAATGAAGTAGGGAGAGAATGCTGGAAGATATTAGGAGTGAGGCTGATCATCACACACTATGAACATGTTGAGTTATATCTAAATTTATTAATGTTTTTTTTCTGTGGCCACATCATCTGTATTCACCATCTTGTAGCCATTGGTGTTAGACACCTATCCTTCCAGGGAGTGAAGATGGAGACCTAGGAGTGTCATCTTATATGACTTTTACATTTGCAAATTGAATTGCAGCTCCTTGGGAATAGTTTTTCTTGGCTGTAAAATTAGCAAGGGTCTGAGAGAGCATTTACACATCAAAGTGGAAGAAAAATGATTTACAACTGCAAAATTTTTAAAATAAATGATCTAAGAGAAAAGAGAGACTAGACTTATATTCACAGAGGAACTTATTGAAAGTTTAGCCAAAATGAGTGAGTCATTAAAGTTATCTTGTTCAAAATTATATCTTTAAAACTGAGATCAAATACATTTGAGTCATATTTTTTGAAAGACTCCATTATTGAATTCCCATTTCCATTTTATGGAAAATAGTTTACTGTTTTAGAGTTTTTTTTCCTTTAAGTGTATTGGCAAATTTAGGTATATATTATGATTACAAGCATCTTTGGGGATTTGTACCTATACATAATATATCTTGATTCTTATTTTCCCTTCCTTCCCTATCAAGAAAAACTTTGTTTCTGTTTTTTCCTTCTTTTCTCCTATATTTTCCTTCCCCTTTTTTCTTTCTCTGAACCCCTGCACTGCTGGACCTTTACTTCTTGTCTTAAATTATCTTGGCCTATCAGCCTCTACAAAGCAAGACCCTTCTCAAAAAACCTTAAAAAAACTAAAAAAAAAAAAAAAAGAATGCAGCTTCAATGCATATCCATTTAGCAATACATATCTCTAACTTCTCATTCATTATGGCTCAGTAGAACTCCAATTTTTTTATTTTATTTATTTATCTATTTATTTTTTAGACAGGGTCTCGCTTTTGTAGTTCAGGCTGGCCCTGAGCTCAGCCTCAAACTCACACTACAGCAATCCTCCTGCCTCTGCCTCCCGAGTGCTGGGATTACAGATGTGAGCCACCACGCCCAGCACTGTGGTATGTGGTCCTGATTGCTGCTGGGCATGAGTCTCCACACCCAATATTGTCTGTGGTTAACCAGGGATCGAACCCAGGGCCTTGCACTTGCAAGACAGGCGCTGGGACCACTGAGATAAATCCCCAGCCCCTAGAACTCCATTTCATTAAAAAACTACATCTTCTTTATCCAGTCTCCTGCTGATGGGCATTTGAGCTGTTTCTAAAACTCAACTCTTACAAACTGGGCAGCTATAAACAATGGTGCATATATATCGCTGTGGTATGATATTTTTAGTTCTTTTGGGAAGATAGCCAGTAGGGGAAATAATTAGGTCAAACTGAACCTTTTATTCGAGTTTTTTTGAGGAATATCCACATGGATTTCCACAGTGGTTGTATCAGTCTACATTCCCATCACCATCTGAGGGTGGTTCCTCTCTCCCCACAGCCCTGCTAGCATTTGCTATTGGTTGATTTCTCAATAGCAGCCATTCTTTTTGGAGTGAAATAGAGTCTCAGTGTTATTTTCATCTGCATCTTTCAAATGATGTTGGACACTTTTATATGTTTATTTCCGTTTTCTTTTCCTTCTTTACCTGAAAAATGTCTACTCATTTCAGATGTTCATTTTTAATTGGTACTTTAAATTTGGGGAGGGTCTCAACTTTTAAGTTCTTTATATATTCTAGATAATAGTTTTTATGGTTCTTAATGGATTGAATGTTTCATGTGTTGAAGTCTACACAATGGTATGGTACTTCCAGCTCAGGTCTTCTGTTTGTCATTATGACATAATAGTAGCATCCCAAAGAATAGTATTAGTGACCTTACAAGAACACCAGACAGATTTTTTTTTCAGAATCATATGGATTACTATTAAAAGCTAGTATTCCGTAAGCCATGAAAGGGAAGCATCCCACAGACAACCATTCTGGGGCTTTGATCTCAGACTTTGAAGCCTACAGGACAGAAGGGATAAGATGATTGTGGCTTACAACTTCCAAGTTATGATATTTTGTTATGACATCTTCAGGAGGCTGGTATACTGCTCTATGCTGCAATGATATCTTATGTATGAACCACATTCTTTTCAACATCAACATCAATATTATCAGTTCTACCAAGAAGTAGAATCCAAGTAGTATACATCTCTCTAGACCAACTCTAGCACTGATCAAAAGCAGATCTCATGGATACCCTCACTAAATTCCCTTTTCTCTGCTGCCACCCTGGAAAATGCGCTGGGATTATTCTGAGCAGGTCGATGATAAAATCCCAGTGGAACTGGAAAGCTTCCCCTGGAGCATCTCAAGTCTTGTGCCTCATAATGCTACATTCAATTAGCTTCCTAAAATTGAAAGGTCACCTCTAACTCTGTAATTGAAGCAACTGAGAGCCTGGGAAAAGCCAGGCCACTGCACCGCGGGGAAGGCAGACCTTACAGCTATGCTTCCACAAGGGCTGAGCACATACTGCACACCCCAGAGAGTAGTGATGAGAGCCCCCAGGCTTCTCCAGCAACAAAATTGTGATGCTGGGTCTAAGAATAGAGTCTCCAGGGTTCACACAGCAGAGCTGCCCCATCTCTGACTGCCACGCCTGACCTCAATTTCTACCTATTCAAGGAAAAGCAATAAACTCTGTGCTTCCAAACTAATCCAATAAGTCATTAAAAAAATAAATTTCATGCAAGCACATCTCCAAAGAAATGACAAAATTAATTGAATGCAAATGGAGAAACTTTCTTAAGATTCTAAACTACAAATGAAAGACAGCATGCCAGAGGCAGCAAAATGAAATGATAGTTCTCAGAACTTCAGCTGACAATCCATCAGTGGCAGTTAACATACAGAGCACTTTACATACATTAGCTAATTAATTTTCCCTATATCTTTCCTGGAGACAACCATCCCTTAACCCTCTTTACTTTCCCAGGTGTACGTAATCTGGGTATTCAAAACAACTTTAAAATGTTAAGAACTGGAGATTGAATTAAATGTGTATGTTTTTAATTGCTCATTGAGAACTGAAATTTCTGTTTAGGAGGTTTGCTGAAATTGGACTTTCTCAAATTTTACTTTTACAAAATGACAAAAAAAAATGATCTGAACCAAGATTACCTTAATCTACTATAAAATGACTTTTTGACAGTGACATGAATGACTGACTTTCCAGAATATGGAATTGAAACTAGAATTTATATCAATGTTCTTTTCCCTCTGAAATTAGCAGCAATCCAGTTGTTTCCCATGAAATCTAGTATGCAAATCTTCTATTTTTGTATTACTTTTCCCCAGTAATAATAACATGACACTGAAACATGAACTGTTTATAGAAGTGATAGCTATAGAAAGTGATGACAAAACAGGCATACACAGGATGTGAGTTGAGGCTCAAGATGTCACTTTACCAAGGCATCATTATTCAGACAGTAGATATTAATGCAAAGGAGTTTCTAAATTAAACATATAGGATGATATAATTCATGTGAAGGTAACAAAATCAACAACATCAACTTAAGTTACTTCCTATCTAAATCTTAAGTATTTCATATTAGGTCTCATAATTACAAAGAAGAAATACAACAATATGATTAAAATATAGAAAAATATATATACATATTTAATACACAAATATGTAAAATACGTCTTTGACTCGTCTTAAATCCATCCATTTCTCACCCCCATCTTAAATTATGACAGATAACTTGTTCTTTGTCGCCTCATGTGGGCCATACCAAACCTTTTTTTAATTTATTCTCTCTTAATTTTAATTTTGTAAATGTTTCCCTCTCTGAAAGTCTAGTGTAAAACAGGAAATAAGAAATACTTCAAGAAAAATAACAACTGATTTGATAATCAATATATTTTTACTAAGATATAGTTTTCTACATAATTTCTTTTTTCCCCATGCAGACAAAGCTTTAAAATCCTCATTTCTTGCTATTCCATTTTCAGTTAATGATTCAATCAAGAAATGCACCCATTTGTCTCCAGCAAGTAAAGTAGAGTTTTGCCAATAATTATGACTCAGATCAGAATGGTGATCTATTTCCAGCTAACAATCATAAACAGAGAAGAATTTTGCAATGTTGTTTGCTCAGTGAGTACTGACTTTCCACAGGGATACTAATTAATTAGAAAATGAGACCTCATCAGACCTGAAGAGCCCTTTGAGATTTCATATCAAAATAGTTCTAACTTTTCCAGTTTAATGAGTTACTGAGATTGCAACTGCAAAAGAGGTAAAGGAACCACTGGTAGTTACCAGCCAAATCAATGCAAGAGGTAGACCTGTCATAAAATAAAATAGGATAATGTTATGCTTCACTGTTAAAACACTTTTTGTGTGTGTGTTGCTTTTATATTCCACATTTATCATACCATTTATCGTAGCTCTGTTGCTATAGTTTGTAACTAAAAAGTCCCCCAAAGATGCATACATGAAGATTTGGTTTCTGGGATGGCATTATTATGAGGCAGTTGGGCTTTGGGGAGGTAGAGTACAGTTGGAGGCCTTCAGTCTTCAAGAGCCTTCCTTTGAGGAAAGTAGTGGAACCTCAGCCCTCTTTTTTAAAAATTTAATCCTTATTAGTACATTCTGAATACACATCATCATCGGCATTCAACATTGAGAGTTTGTATCAGAATATGACACGACTTGATTCTCATTTCTCTGCTCCTCTAGCTATGAAATGAGTGGCTTTGCCTTGCCACACATGCCCACGATGATGCATTCCTTCAGCACATGCGCAAAGCTAGGGGCCAGTCCATCGTGCAACAGAACCTCTCAAACAATGACCTGAAATGAACCTTTCACTTTTTTATAGTGACAGAAAATTTACACACTCACAAGCAAATAACATTGCCTCTGACTTCTGAAGTGTTACAGTCTAGATTAATGTATGAAAAATTAGAATTAGTACAAACTTCCGAAAACAACTTATAAAAATTAAAACGTCACGAGAGCATCACCGTCTTCTCCATTTGTGACTATATTAGTTATATCTATAATAATATTTTATAACAAAGCACATCTGAATTCAATAGTTTAAAATAATAAACTTAACAAACTAACGCTAAGTTTTCATCCCTTGCATTCCTCCAGAGTTGGATGCAATGGTTGAATCTAGGCTGTGAGTCAGCTGAACTCAACTTCATGCTCCAGACCAAATTCAGGGTTGTGGCATACAGCTCCTCCTTATCTAGAGACAAGTGGAAATCTGATGCTTATCTCATAGTAAGTGGCAAAACTCACAAAAGACATGTCGATAGCCATATCTGTAGCCCATCAGTTGTATCACATCTCATTAGATGGATGATCCAAAGCACATGTCCAGCACCATACAACAATGGCGAGTTTAAATGGCTTGTGCTCTCATTGAGAGTCACTAAAAAATTCTCATTATCAGTGTGAACAATTTACAACAAAATAGTGAAAATAGTGGGGAGAAATATTTTAATTTACCACAATGGTAAAGAAAATAAAAACAATAACTTCAAAAACAAGGCTTTCCAGCAAAACTTTGGATACTTTCACCATCTAGCTATAGAAAAAATATGAATAATTTCACACTGGAATCTAGATGACAAATTAAGTATTAGGTGTAGTCTAGATATTTATTCATACATTTATTCAGGTATTTGATTAAAATCTACCTAATGTTTTCTAATTACACCTCCAAAAACTACCAAATATCTTTCAATTTCCAAATGCACTGCCTAAACATGATGACAAGGACATATTTGAGTTCTATTCAAATAATTTTCTTAGGAAGTAGATACACTTAGAATATATATATATATATATATATATATATATATATATATATATATATATTGATGTGTTGGATTTTAGATAGCAGAATTATATAATGTTACGTGTATGTTTACTAAAAGGTCTAATTCAGTCCACAGGTTATTATAATCAGGTGCAATATTTATAAACAGCACGTTAATAAGTGTTTTAATGAGTGGAATGTAGATTAAACAAGAATATATCTTGTATCATATGGTATTACTAAATATGAGATTGTGTATGGAAAAGACAAAGAAAATTCTGTCTCTCACTTAGATACTTAAATAGATGTTAACACGGTTTGATTAGACATGAACAATGGGGAGGAAAACCATAGGAAATATCCTAAGCTTTGTGTGGGATTTGGTATATTTGAGATACATCTGAGATAGTCAGAAGATATATAGTATAAAATTAAATATGGACCTCAATTTCAGAACACATACATGTTCTGAAGATATAAATGTAAAGGCTATGTTGAAGACTAGGTTGTGTAATTCAGATCACACACATATGAAGCCCATGTTATCTTGCCCTGGGATCAGGGAAGTATGCACTAGGCCATATGGCCTCTGACTATGGACAGATACTTGGGACTCCTTAGGCAAGACAGCATCTGCTGAGGACAGCTGTCAAAATAGGCATTTAGATGTGGAGCAAATCTGGTTATTCATTAGATTAATCCTTATCCACCCATTCTTTGTAAGTGGTGTTCCATGACGTGCATGCCATCCCTGCCCAGCCCTTCCATGGCTAATAAAAGCAAGTAAATCACAAAGTTTTGTTAATCTGCCTACTAGAGAGGCAAGTCTACTACCAGACTCCCATTTATATCTTGAAAATTGTCTCTGTCTCTTTCTTTTCATTTGTCCACATTTCCTCCAACAGGTAGCTAAGGGTCTGATCAATCCTAGGTCGCTATACGCATAAAGATGGTTGCTGAAGGCACTGTAGTAATGAGATCATCTGACATAAATTTAGAAAAAAAGAAGGTTTTTGAATGAATATTGAGTATAACATTATTTCGTGATCTAATAGAGGACGATGAACCTGAAAAAGACACTTTGATGAAGAACCGTTGGAAACATAAATTTAGGAAAATTTCAATTGTAAAACCAACAGAGAAAATTGTTCTTAGAAGAAGGAGGTATGAGTACCAGGGATTTAGCTCAGGAGGTTCCAGAACCTGCCTTGCAAGTACAAGGGCCTGGGTTCGATCCCCATTAACCACATACAACAATGCCAGGTGTGAAGACTCACACCCACTAGCAATCAGTACCACAAACCACAGTGCCGGTGTGGTGGCTCACACCTGTAATCCCAGCACTTGGGAGGCAGAGGCAGGAAGATTGTTGTGAGCTCAAGGTTGAGCTCAAGGCCAGCCTGAACTACAAAAGCAAGACACTGTCTCAAAAGGGGTGGGGGGTATTCAGAGAATTTGGTGATGATAAGGAGGTATTGTGTTACTTATTTTTCTTGTTGCCAAAATGAAATACCTGACATCAAAGGTAAAGGAGGAAAGGTTGATTTAGCTCACAGTTTGCAGCTTTTTCAGCCCATAATCAGCGGGTGCCAAGGCAAGGTGATGGCAAAGAGTCATCAAGCGGAGAAATAAAATGTTGCTCACAAAGTAGCAAAAGCAAGTGGGAAACTTAATCATGTCTTTCTGTCCTTTTTATTTTATCCAGACTACCAGATTAGGGAGTGTCAGACCAGTCAATGTACTGGTTCGGTAATCACATCACTTTGATCCCAGCATCATACACTGTAGATTCAGCCACCTCTGAAAAAGCCACCCATGACCATGCAGCTTTGGAAGGATATCTAGATCCACACCATGACAAGTACAATGTAAGGTGAACTTACGGCAATCCTCCTGCCTCTGCTTCCCAAGTGCTGGTATTATTGGCATGAGCCACCACTCCTGGCACTGTGGTATGTGGTATGATTGCTGGTGGGTGTGAGTCACCACACCCAGCATTGTTATATGTGATTACTCTGGATGGTACCCAGACCCCTGTGCTTGCAAGGCAGGTGCCGGAACCACTGAGATAAATTCCCTGGCACCTGATTTAAATTCTGATGGGACAGAACCATTACTGAAGTAGAATTTGCAGATAATATGAAAAATGGTTAATCAATAAGCAAAACCTGAAGAAAGCTCATGAATAAAATTCAGGATACAAGGAGAGATACCAGCCTCAGTAGAAAAGGGGGATCGTGGCCTCCATTACATTAGGAGATGCAGATTCCTGAAGATGCAAACAGGTCTGTACATTTAGTGGCCAGCAATAGAGGTATTGCTCTCATAAAATCACTACTTACTTCATAGTAGGTCATGTGAGCTGCTGAGAATGAGGGATTCCCACTAATAATTACAGCTTCTACCCACAGAAAACTTACTATGAGGCAGCCACTCATCAACAGAAGCCAGAAGGGAGCACTTTGTCAACAAGAGGTAAGAGTCCCCAAATAAAAACTGTCATCAAAATGTAAAGGGTCACCAAAGGCCTTTATGGGCGGAAACACAATCTGGTGGGGAAAAAAGACTCAAGAAAAAAGGTAGAAAACTGTGGGAAACAGGAAGGGAAAGTAACTAGAACCTTTGCATTAGGTTCTAATCTCCTGCGTGTCAAAGGCACACAGCAAAGTAATTATAATCAGACAGAAATGAAGCTCAGAGAAGATGCTGAACCTGGGCCTGATTCACGCAGCATTTGGAAAAAAGACCAGACCCCTGAACTGCCACACCTTTTATTCCCCCAGATCCAAACTGGCTACACCTTTCATTCTACACATTCTGAAAGACCTGGTAGGGTAGAGAGATACCAACAATAGTCCTAGAGAAGCTATGCAGATGAAGATCCTGAAGGACAGGGCAGATGTCAGCAACAATCCTTGAGAAGTTAGGCAGATCCGGTATGGTTCTGCTCTGAAGCATCATAGCAGGTGGGACCATCAAGTCCTTGTTGTTACCAGAGGTGAAGATGAGTTAAGTCCAAAGTCCATCTGCAGGCAGGAAGGCCTGGTCGTTTCTGACCATGCAATTATCTCTCAAGACGATTGCTGCCAACAGAGAACCTATTAGTATCAGTGAGAATGGTGGAATGAAAAATCTCTGAAAATCATTTTATTTCTTTACTAAAAATATAAGGGAAGGACACTGGTTTAAAAAGGCAAACATTTTCCAAAGTTGTTATGATTAATTAAAAACTTGTAATAATTAAAGGGACCTTTCTTTTAAAATGGTGGAATTCTGATAAGGGAAAATAAAATATTTCAGTCTACCCTACCCATTCACTTCTTTCCAGCTCTGTGACAGCTTTGATCCACACTCATCGTGAAGGCTAGAAAAATAGCACCCACAAGACATGGTAGATTATGTTTGTCTCTTCTCTAAAATCCCATTCCAGGGCAAGGGTTTTAATTTAGTAATTCAGGTGCCTGCCTTGCAAGTGTAAGGTCCTAAGTTTGATCCCTGGCACCCTTCTCCACCAAAAAAGGGGCTGAGAATTTAGATCAGTGGATCCATGTGCCTATCTGCCAAGCACAAGGTCCTTAGTTCAATCTATGATACCACAAAAAAGAAAATAAAACCCTATCTCCAGAAAATTGTCATTACTGTCCCTTTCTGTCTATTCCAAGAAAATTTCACTTTCAAGGTTAGTCTTTAATAGCCTCAAAATCCACTCAATGCTAACAGCCAAAGAAAGAAAAGAAAACAAGAGAGAAAGAAAAGACAAAAACAAGACTAACAACAGCAAAATATAAAAACAACATAAATTGGTTAATATCACAGTTGCACATGGCAATGATAGCCGTAGATGAATGACAAGCTGACAAAAAATGTAATGGAAAATGAGGAATTTGAATAGCTACATGAGCTCTGAAAAGCTCGGATATATTTTGTAGAGTCTGGAAGTTCGTGGTCTCTACCAGGCTGTTCCCATGCATATGAGACACAGGAGAAGGCTTTAGTCCTACTCTGGCAGATCTTGAAGTTCTTTGCAAGTGAGAAGTAAAGGTGATGATAAGACTTGGAAACTTCTTGCCTCCACCATGCCTCAGAACACACAGAGAATATCTTTGCAAAGACAGTAACTTATCGATCCAGAAATTTAAGTCAAACTTTGTCAGATCACAAGACAGCCACTAATCAAATTTAGCATAAACTTCAGTGTCCACACATCACTATGAAAAGAGACTTCACAGAATTAGCTCAGAAAACTGACCAAACAAATTAATAGAAACTGAAGAAAAATAAACACCACAACAGTAATCCCAGGACAGAGTTTTACTAAATCTAATTTCCAGAATTTCTCTTTTGTATTATCCTAAATATTTTGGTTTAACCCAACAAATAAAGGCAATAAAATAAAGAAACTATTGCCCATACACAAGGAAAAAAGTCAACAGGAAGCTGAGAAAATTCAAACTGTACAGTTTCTAGATAACATTTTAAAATGTTTTATAACATGTTTTAAAACCAGAAAGAAGCTATATGTAAAGAAAATTAAATAAATATAAATAAATATCTCAACTAGTAGAGAATATCCATAAAAATATGAATTATAAAAATATACACATTCTGGAATTGCAAAGACAATAACTGAAGTGGAAACTTCGTGACCAGTTTGGCTGTTCCTTGATACACTTGTCCAACTGTGATTATAAATAAATAAACTCACCACCCCAGGCTTGAGAGTGTGGTAGCTCACGGAGTCTCAGGTCCTCCAGCAATAATTCGTATCAGATCACCGTGAAGTCTGTGGAAATCAACCAACGTAGAAACCAAAAGTCAAAAGAACTAATAGACGAATTTAGTGAAGGGGGAGAAATGAGTACTACACCAAAGAGGGCTGCAGTTCACTGCGTGCACGCCAGCATAGGGCGAAGTTCCTCTATAGATGACCTTTGTACCGGGTTCCCCACTGGCTGGATAACATGCCTGAGAGCCTCACTGCCATCCAAGGTCCTCAGCCTGCTGTCCTCTACTCCCACCCTCTTCCACAGGTATCACACCTCCATTACAACCTGAAATATTTCTCTCTTCTTTTTCCATTTATCCCCATCCCAGGTGGTTGGGGTAAACTTGGATTGGATTGGATTGGATTCCGAGAGTTTAGTGGAGCATATACCAGGGTAGGTCTTGCTGTACCATGGAGGGGGGACTGTGAGTCTGTAGTTGGTTGCTCACCCCTTCTGCTCTGCCCCACCCCCTGCCCTGCTTCCCAGCCCCCATGAATGAAGCAGCGTTGCTCGGCCATGTCCTTCTACCATGATGTCTCTGCCTTAAAGCCAGCCAACTGCGGGCTGAACCAGAGAACAAACTAAACCTACCTTCCTGTAGGATAGTGAGGCTGGGTGGTGCGTCTCAGGGACAAGGCAGGTGACTATTTTGTATCCACATTTGCTTTTATATTTATAACACCATCTGCGAGTCCACATCCTCCATCATCAAAATATAAATGTAACTACAGCCACTGTGGTTCTTCTACAGAATGGAGTATTACTCTGCCATAAAAAATGATAAGTTTGAATCATTTATACTTAAATGGACGTACCTTGAGGACATCCTTATAAGTGAAATAAATAGGTCACAGATGTGTAAATATCGTATCTTTTCTCTGGTATGAGAAAACAAAGCTATAAATGAGTTCTAGAATGTATGTTATATATTGT